>JAVTVY010015549.1:0-59636 GCA_036873755.1 Hanleya hanleyi
GGTCGCCGAAGACGTGAGGTCTGCCGAGCCGAAAGGGGCTGCCGCCGAAGACGCTGTGGTGTGCTGTACAGACCGACCCCGCCGAAGGGCTACTGCTAGGAGAGGCAGTGATACGGAGAGGATTCCAGAGACGATTAATAACGCTTAGATGAAATGGGCCGTGTAATCTTGACACGGTAGATGTTCCATACAGTCCGGGGCTACGCCTACGACCGGAGAGGAACCAGAGACGCCGTACCATACCACGACGAGAGCCAGTCTGGACGAGACTGGGCCGTGACGCGTCATAGACAGGGTCTCTTGTATATATTGTATATTATTAGTCTTTCTCTTTAAGATAAAGATAACACTTATTAACTACCTCTAGAGTAGGGATCTTTATTACAGGTATTGTGCGCGTACAGAGCTGTGTACATTGCAGAATACAATATTATTACTTTATTATTGCCTTGGTTGTTTCTACAGGTCCCTCCCATCCTACCTCCTCGATCCAGACAAGGTGACAGGTTGAATCGGACCTTCCTCGTTGGCCAATTCCAGTCATACGAGACTGCGTTCACATCAGCCTGACAATTTGTCATAGGGGCCTGAGACCAGGCCGCCTGAAGTCTCGTGTACACCGCAAAGATAGACGTTTTCTGACCGCTCGAACGTCACAATGATATAGAACACCCAATGTTTATATCATAATAGGAAACAGCCTACGTTTATATCATAATCTGGAACAGCCAATGTTATATAACGACATGGAACAGCCCATGTTATATCATGATATAGAGAACAGCCCATGTTTATATCATGATCCGGAATAGCCCATGATTATATCATGATGTGGAAAATCTCATATTTATTTCATGATATGGAACAGCCCATGTTATATCATAATATGAAACCACCCGTGTTTATATCATGATATGAACAGCCGATGTTTATAACATGATCTGGAACAACTCATGTTTATATCATGATATGGAACAGCCCGTGTTTGTATCATGATCTGGAACAACCCATGATAATATCATTATCTGTTCCAGATCATGTAACTGTTTATTGTATATGATAAAACCGGGGCTGATCCACATCATGATATACACATAGGTTGTTCCAGATCATGATATTAGCATGGGTTGTTTTAGAACCTGATATAAACCTGGGCTGTTCCATACCATGGTATAAACAGGTACTGGTCCATATCATGCTGTAAAGCCGGGCTGTTCCATACCATGTTATAAACATCTACTGGTTCAGATCATGATATAAACCTGGGCTGTTCCATATCATGCTATAAACCTGAGCTGTTCCATACCATGATATAAACATGGGCTGTTCATATCATGTTATAACATGGGCTGTTCCATATCATGATATACATATGGACTGTTCCGTACCATAATATAAACATGGGATGTTCCATATCATGTTATAAACATGGACTGGTCCATATCATGATATAAACATGGGCTGTTCCATATAATGTTATAAACATGTACTGTTCCATATCATGATATAAACATGAGCTGTCATGATCTGGAACAGTCCACGTTTATCTAAAACAGCCCATGATTATATATCATGATGTGGAACAGCCCATGCTGATATCATGATCTGAAACTTCCCGTTTATATATCATGATCTGGTTTATATAGCGTTACAGAAGAAGAGCTATCTGGATCTACTGCGGACAGGGTCATTTGTATTGGCTATTCCACATCATGTTATAAACATGGACTGCTGCATATCATGATATAAAAATTGGCTGTTCCATATCATGTTATAAGCATGGGCCGTTCCATATCATGTTATAACATGGGCTGATTCATATCATGATATAAACATGGGCTGTTCCATATCATGTTATAAACATGAACTGGTCCATATCATGATATAAACATATCATATCATGATGGACTGTTCGATATCATGTTATAAACATGAACTGTTCCATATCATGATATAAAAATTGGCTGTTCCATATCATGTTATAAGCATGAGCTGTCCCATATCATGTTATAACATGAGTTGTTTCATATCATGATATAACCATGGACTGTTCCATATCATAATATAAACATGGGCTGTTCCATATCATGTTATAAACATGGACTGGTTCATATCATGATATAAACATGGGCTGTTCCATATAATGTTATAAACATGTACTGTTCCATATCATGATATAAACATAAGCTGTCATGATCTCGAACTGCCCAGGTTTATATATCATGATGCGGAACAGCTCATGCTGATATCATGATCTAAAACATCCCGTTTATATATCATGATCTGGTTTATATAGCGTTACATAAAAAGAGCTGTCTGGATCTACTGCGGACAGTGTCATTTGTCAAAAGAGATGATAATAATCAAGTAGGCATAAAGGCGAGATTGTGCCTGGTAGTCACTGATATTCCTGTCAGGTTTGAGAATATCTGAAAGTACCAGTCAATTATTCGTATTGAATAACTTTTTATCGATGCAGTATGTGATATTTGGTTCAAATTCTCTATCTTCTGATATGAAGATGTGATGCTCAAGCTGATTGAAATGTTACTTTGGCTGAATGGCTTGGCTGGTGGAGGGGAGACGACTCTGACTTGTGTCAATGGCATATATGTGATTTATCTCCCCTGTGGCATTGTAACACACCTATCTTCAATACGAGATTCACCAGACCGCTGGATACCAATTAGCTGATATTTTGAAGGTTCATCACGATAAGATTCATTAGCCCGTTAATGCATATATTTTACCCATCCATACTTGTTTAAAGGTATTTTTCGAGACAGTTTGAATGAAAAAAAAAAGATATTCAGGTCCAAGAAA
Organism: Hanleya hanleyi; assembly: GCA_036873755.1. Taxonomy (NCBI): domain Eukaryota; kingdom Metazoa; phylum Mollusca; class Polyplacophora; order Lepidopleurida; family Hanleyidae; genus Hanleya; species Hanleya hanleyi. The sequence goes on from JAVTVY010015549.1 coordinate 2,824, forward strand.
TAACACAACTCCAAGAAAAGAATTCACCTCCAAGTAATATGAAAGTACTGATAGTACTGATGCCGGGTTTCCGCATTCTCATGCCGTCAGATTGCATTCCTCCTACACTACAATCAGATATACCCTCTGATTGCACTGGGGGTTGAAAGCGCGGCGCGCAACTTCTGCGCCCATGTCTCTCGGTCAATCAACCTAGTCCGCTTCCAAATAGAGCGGAGTGGGTTCAACATGTCACAGCTAAAGAAGACGTTTTCCCATGTGTTATTGTGTCATAATTTATCATAAAATTTGTTAATTCTTTTACAAGATATACTGGATGCATTGTCAAAAACTTTCTTCCAAAATAGGAATACTATATAGACACAGACACCTACTCAACAAAGAAGCAAAAATCACCTACTACAATGCGTACATTCTCCCACACATAGAGTATTGCCTCACAATTTGGGGAAATGCATCCACTACACAGACTGGCAGAATTTACAAACTTCAAAAAAGAGCAGCCAGAATCATTTCAAATGCAGATTACTCAACCCCAACAAAAATAGTTTTTAAAGAATTCGGATGGCTAACCATACAAGAACGGATAACATATCAGAAGGCTATTTTTATGCTCAAAATCATCAACCAACTCTCTCTTTAAATATGTTAATGAAATTACTGCACACACTCTAAGATCAACCGAAAACAACAAACTGTATCTTCAAAAACTCAGAACAAACTATTTGAAACACAAGGTTTTTCTGGAGCAATGCTGCGGAACTCCCTTGGCAGTAACCTCAAAGAAGCCCCATCTCTCAATGCCTTGAAGTCCAGACTTCTAAAATCCCTATGCCCTAGCACATGATATTATGTACCATTTTTATGTCAAGACATTTACATGTAATATACTCTGCAGTGCGTTTACAGTTATCATTTAATAAAGAAAAAATTAATATCCGTGGCGCGTAAGGGGCGGCTTGCGCCTGGTTAGTGGGACTGAGTCTTCCCATAAGTCTTTGGCTGTAGCTGCCCTGGTCCTGTCTGGCGGTTCCGGACCTACCTAGACTTACCCGGTCTGCCTGGTGAGGAATAAATGCTTCCTGGTGGGTCCGGACCTACTCGGGCCTAACCGGTCCTGCCTGATGAGGAATTAGTGCTGCCTGGTGGTTTCGGACCTACTCGGGCCTAACCAGTCCTGCTTGGTGAGGGATTAGTACTGTCTGGTGGCTCCGAACTTACCCGGGCATAGCCCCCCATCCCCTCCCAATCACGCTATATGAAACAGACTTATCAGTCAGTTCCCGTGAACGAATATCCGTAAATATTCCCCATTTCTAACACCACCTTGTCTGTCGAACGAAAATATGCACACAGGCTGGCCGCCGTGACATCAGTCTGATACGGTCAGGTGTAGGGTGTGTTCATCCTATTAACAATAGCAGATTCGGATAGTCGAATACCGGTATCGTCTGCTCGCCACTGATAACCCTCGATTAATCATCCCATTAATTATGCTCGCGCTTCGACCCTCGAACTCAAAGTCTGCCACCTAGAAATGAACGATGATTCACCTAATTCGTCATCGAATACGCCGATAAATCACCGGGACGTAGACAGTGACAATATCAAACCTCCTCAGTATATCAGTATCGGAAACCGGTGACGATAAGGAATATCACCGGTATGGATTAGTGTCAAGACTCACTATACACATGTTTCATCCTGAGTGTGCATGTGCACGATGACGTCATTCACAAAACTCACACAAGGGCTCTGACATCAGTCCAGTCGTATTTTATAGAAGAGGCCAGATCTATAGAATCCACACACCCTAATCTTTGTTCCACAAAATAATGTCCCAGTGATTGGGGCAAAGTTCGTCTATCCGGAGTTGATGCGAGATTTTTCCAAGTTCGATTCTTTCATGACCCGGCCGTCCGGAAGTCACGTGACCGGAAGTTGCGCCCCGACACGCCAAAGTCAAAAATACTTTAAATGCCCATTCTATACTACTTCCCCCTCCTCTCTGAAACATATACTTCCATCGAAGTGTATCAGTTATGAAAGCAGAAAGTTTCGTACAACAGCCCAACAGTAAACGTCCCATGTACTTTGGGGTTGGTGGAGCACATGGCGTTTATTGTAAAGAATTCTCTTTTCCCGACGTTGAAGAGTTGGTTGGAGGAGGTATGTCCTAATCTAGCATGCGTGCAAGCCCTATTATCAAAGACAATCACTTCAACTGTAGTTCTACTATGTCATTCCCTTGTGCAAAGTAATAATATAGTTTGTACCAGAAATACCATTTATTACAGTGTCTCCGTGGTAGAATATGGTTAATGGTGTGCCAGTGTGACATCGTTGTTCTTGTAACGTGTTGGTGTCAATGTTAAAAGTTTTTTTTTGTTATAACTGGGCATTGATATCGAGATATCCAGGTTATCCCAGATTATATGACGAGATGTTAGATGGGTGTCCATGATAGTAAACAACAAGGACGATCAGTTGTGTTCTAACTCCATTTGTAAAATGCGGCCATGGACTTGAAGAATGCCACAAGCAGGAGTAGTATATTAAACACAGATAAACGTAAGTTTTCCAGGGAGGTAACTCTTTGTTCCTTTATTCCGCCAGGGGGCGCTCTTGTAGGTATGACGTCACTTCCGGTCTGGGTGAATGGGGCGTGACCTGTGAACATGATAGGACATGTACTCACCTGTCTGTGGGGTTTTTCCACAATGTCGTTCACCTCCGTGTCTTTTCGGTGACGTCCGTGTCTTTTCGGGTGCGTTGAGGTACGTGACATCTTCGGGTACGTCCGTGTCTTTTCGGTGACGTCCGTGTCTTTTCGGTGACATGCAGGAGTGTGAACATGATAGGCCATGTACTGACCTTTCTGTGTAGTCTGTGGGGTTTTTCCCACAATGTCGTTCACTTCCGAGTCTCTTCGGTCACCTCCCGAAGAGATACGGAGGTGCCCGAAGATGTGACGGAGGTGACCGAAGATGTCACGGAGGTGCCCGAAGAGACACGGAGGTCACCGAAGATGTCACGGAGATTACCGAAGAGACACGGAGGTGCCCGAAGATGTCACGGAGGTCACCGAAGAGACACGGAGGTGCCCGAAGAGTGACGGAGGTCACCGAAAAGACACGGAGGTCACCGAAAATACACGGAGGTCACCGAAGAGACACGAAGGTTACCGAAAAGACACGAATGTCACGAAAAAACGTATAAAAGTGGGAATTTTTAGGGGATTGCTGCATTCATTGGCCTGCTTCACCAACCTGCCTCACCAGCCTGCCTCACCAGCCTGAACCACTCTGACGACAGGAGCTACTTGCCTGAGCCTCACCAGCCTGAGCCTGCCTCACCAGTGCAACTTCACCAGCCTATCTCACCATAGCAGCTACTTACCTCACCAGCCTGAGCCAACACTCATGGAGTCATCCCACCGAGCTAAGCTTCTGCAGCACCGTATCCATATCGTTGATGAGATGCAGCATGTGGCCGACATATGTGATCTGCTCATGGTGGAAAACATAATCACTAAACACATGGGGGTAGATATTATGGCGGAGAAGACCTATATGGCACAAAACAGAGCCCTCATCGACCTCATACCATGCCGTGGCTCCTTAGCATTTCAAGCCTTCCTGGAGGCGCCGAAGAAGACGGGAAATGAAGGAATAGCATGTCTACTTCAAACCCAGGATTCAGAAGATAATATCTTAGTCATGGGCATGGACACCGCCGAAGGGCGTACAGGTACCAAACGTACCCACGAAGAGTCCGGTCCACCTGCCAAACGTCCCCGACTAACACCTTTAGAAATACCTCAGCAAGTGCTTCAGCCAGTGCCCCAGCAAGTGCCTGAGCAAGCGAAGGAAGAGGTGCTACTTCCTATGTCTGTGCAGGAGATCAATGACGTTATCCAACAGGCCTACCAGGCGGCCCAGACGAACACTTGGGAGCTCTCTCCCTATTTAACTGTGAGCGTCAAAGAAGAGCAAGTGCATTTTAACGCACCGGTCTGGGACGACAAACCACCTAAGCATATCGCCTTGACGTTAGACACCTGGATAAGAGTACAGGCCATTTATTACGCCGTCGATGCGGTCATTGACCACCAGGGGAGCGACGAAGCGAAATTTTATGTGGGTGACGACATCTTCCTCACCTGTTCTATGTTCAACAACATGCTGCTGGTGCATATTCGTAAATGGAAGTTGAGGGGAGATACGCGTATTCCTTTACCTCAGGGCGTCACCCTGCAAATACCTGCGTGGCGGAAGCTGGAGAGTCTCACAGGTGAAATTCATGAAGTCTTGTCTGACCAGGTCACTCAGTATATTTATAAGAAGTACATCGACACATTCCTGGATCATCTCAGACCCCGCATTCGACACTTGTGTATCCAGCAATGTGCAGGCTGTAACAACAAGAACGGTCTCTTCAACAAGCATACATGTATGGACAATAGTATACCATCAGACGCGCTGATGACTGAGGGACTACACGCCGTTAACGAGGTGCAAATTGCCGAGGCATTGCAAGCTGCCTGTCCACCCAGAATTCCACGTGAACAGATTGCCACCTTCATATACGTGCACCAGGGGCAGAAAGACAATGACGAGTTCAAACAAGTCTTGTTGCATAAATATTGAACATTCAGACATCACCGTATTCCTACATTCTATGTTCATTCTATGTTCATTCTATGTTCATTTAAGCGCCGTGACAGCGTATAATTGTATTAGAAAAATTCAACACCAAGAGTCTACTGTGGTGAAGACCTTATGTTCATTCTACTGTGTTAATAAATATTAGAAATTCAAATGTGTGTTAGTGTTCACTCTATGCAAAGGGGTATTGGTGTGGGAGCTGGTGTTTTGTGCTTTTAGTTAGAAAGTTCCCCCCTTTCGGGTGTAATTAGGTGGCCCTAATAAGGGCCTTTGGAAAGAACAGCGGGTTGGTCATCACACTGTTACGGCCGGAATATTTTTTAAATGCTTGATACCCATCCCCGACACACAGGGCATCGCATCTTCAAATGAAGCTCCTCTGTCTCTGCGCACTGGCACGAGCCCGCTATGCATGTTAAGCTTAGCACGCATACACCACATAGGCACAGGTGACCACAAGGAAAAAAGGCGTACATCGTCTCATCGTCTTGACACACGGTACAGGTTGATCTCTTCTGCTCCCTAGCCAGTTGTAGGCGTAGTTTAGTCTTTTCGTCTTCTAATTCGTCAATTTGTTGGCTCAGGCGGCTGATTTCTGGTGATGGTGTTGTCATTCCTGTTGCGGTCGCTGTGGTAGCCGTCGTTGTGGTAGCCATCGTTGTGGTAGTCGAAGCTGTAGTTGCTGGGGGTCTACTACTGTTTAACCACTCCAACTCTTCGTGTACATCTTCATCGTCTGTTTCATCATCATCATCATCATCCTCTTCCTGCACAGCGTCCCTTATTTCTCTATCTTGTTGTGCGCTTCTCATCCTCAAAGCTTCAGCAATCTGAGCTTCAGCAACATGCTGCAAGCTCGTAATGATTGTAACATGTTCGTCTTCTCCGCTCGAGCGAATCCGTCTAGGATCTTGTTGTTGTTTTCCGTCTCGAATTGTCACCCTGAAAGTTTCGGTCGACACTCCCGTGTTCATTGCGTTGAAAAGTGACCGTCTACTAGCATTAACCATGATGCAGTTTAAATGAGTGGATATCAGACGATACACATCGCGCTTTTTTATAGTATAAACGTACAGCGCCCGTATGAGGGCGCGGACGTCACCGAAATCTTCATACTGGCCAAGTGTGTCCGCTCGCACCCACTGAAATTTTGTGTTTCTTTTCCATCTTCAAACCGGTCTCATTTTGCAATAAATGCGAGTCGACGTGTAAAACTTTGGGAGCTTATAGTGTAACGCTGAAAAATTCAGAAGGCTGACGGCAGGCTAAAACTATTTTTTTAATCATTTTGTCGGTTTTACACCCGTGTGGTTATGGGTGTGGTTGTGTGGAAAACCCGGTAAATTTGAAATAAATCGGCTTACCTCCGTAAAAACACTTTAGGTGTGTTCCTTACATCCTTAAAATGTCACCCTGAAAATTTTAGCAGGTTTATCGATGAAAAAGTGTGATTTTTTGTCCTGCCACTCTTGCTACGGTAACACAGCCATTGACACGCATAGCTGTACATACACTCGGCTCCATACTGTATAGTGCTGTGTTACCGTAGCAAGAGTGAAGATTTCGGTTACGTCCGCGCCCTCATACGGGCGCTGTACGGTTAGACTAAAAAAAAGCGCGCTGTGTATCGTCTGCTATCCATTCATTTTGAACTACATCATGGCTCAATACATGGATATTGATGGAGTGCACAATATTATTAACGAATCGTGGCTTGACAACATATTAGAAGAGCTATGCAAAGATGACGAACAAGAAGAAAAAGAAGACCAGCCGGTAGATGGCAGCGAGACTTTCACCCCAGTTTCACAACAAAAGCGGCAGTATCTTCACCATGCCACGGGTCAATTCATCGATATTGAAGACGACGAAGAAGAAGAAGAAGCAGAAGAAGAAGAAGAAGAAGAAGAAGAAGAAGAAGAAGAAGAAGAAGAAGAAGAGGCGGCGGATGGAGATTTCACCGCAGTTTCGCAACAACGGTCCTATCTTGACGAAGCAACCGGTCAATTCATCGATGGAGTGGGCAATAGTACCTACGACGTACGGCCTGATAGTACCTCCCAACACGAACGGCTTGAACGAGTCATACAAGATCTGTTCAAACAACATCAAGACCAAGACCAAGAACAAGAACAAGAGCAAGAAAAAGAAGCAACCGGTGAATTCATCGATGGAGTGGACAATAGTACCTACGACGTACGGCTTGATAGTACCTACGACGATCAGCTTGATGAACTCATACAAGATCTGTTCGAAGAAGACCAAGAACAAGAAAAAGAAGAGAACAAGAAAAAGAAAAGAACAAGAAAAAGAACAGATGGCTGTTTTACAGCAGCGATATCTTGAGTACTACTGTACCGAAATAAGAAGACTGGGGGGGAGACACAACATGGGGAGCGGCAAAGCATTTGCCCTGTGTCCAATGCAGTAGTCGCTACGCCAAATTCGCTATATTTCCGTGTGGACACCAAGCGTTATGTATCCGCTGTATCCACAAACATGCAGGAAGACCAGCCCCTACGCCCACTTACAAGCCCATAGCGTGTACACTCGTCACGCTGAAATGTCCCGTGTGTACCAAGTGGCGAGAAAACCTGCTCCGATCGATGTAATCCCCTTACATCTTCCTAACGGTCCTTATGAGGACCACCCAATTATACTCGAAAGGGCAAGCTTCTAATTAAAAGCACAAACATCAGCTCCTGCATGCACACACCTAGGTAAAAATAGGTAATTATCACTTAGTGAATGGGAACTTCCTACTAACAGCGCCCAGGTAAAAAAAAACATTATTAGTATGAATGTACGGTAATAATATACCGAATATTCCCGGAAAAAGGTGTGGGAGATTGGTAATCATAGAGGAGAGGAGATTGAGATATACCGAGTAGTACCGGAAAAAGCCGAGTGTAAAATTTTTTGTTGTTGTTGTGAGGAGGTTTTTGAGATTAGTAATCATAGAGGAGAGGAGATTGACATTCGTGGGGCCTAGGGCGCAATTGTTATAGGTACTGTTTGAAAGGCTAGGGGCTGGCCCTCAAAAGGGCCTTTGAAGGCAGATTTTTTTTTTGGCGTTGGAGATTGGTAATCATAGAATATAGAGGAGAGGAGATTCACAAATGTAGGGCCTGATTTTAATTGAATGTGCCACGTTAGAAGTCCCCTTTCGTAAGATTGGGGTGGCCCTTGTCACTAGATGATATAAATCGGCCCAGGCGAGCGGTATGAAGTTCGTGTTGTCCCGTGTCCACTTCTTTATTTCATCCAGCCAATATTCTCTCACGGCCCTCGCCAATTTTTTTCTCTCCCGCCTCTCTTTCATCACCCTCGCCGCACCTTTGCTGGTCGACATCTTCGCTACACGGTTCACGATAGGGTCTTTGTATACGTGTTCACCGTATGAGAAATGTGATTTGAATGCGCGCTCTCCCCACGCGTCCCTGGGTTTTATGCTGAATAGGGTGGATTCTCATTGGCTGTTTAAAGCAGGGCGAACCTCTTTCATTGGTTCTGTCTCCGTCAATTCCATTGGTTGAAATACCGGACGCTGATTGGCCTAATAAGGCTCTGTAATACCTCCTGGGTTAACATTTCAATCCCCGGTTTTTGCACCAAATTGTGGTACAGGAAATCCTAGGTTAAATCAATTCGTATCTCTATAACATTACATCCCGAATGATCACGGACTTTGACGAAGGTGGGGCCATGGAAAATAAAAACTATAACGTGTACGGCTACGGACTAACATAGAGAGGCGCGAAAAAATAAAACTATAACGTGTACGGCTACGGACTAGGGGTTAATTTAACATTACACTACCGAGTGATCACGGACTTTCACGAAGGGGGAAGGGAGACGGAAAAATAAAACCAGAACGTGTACGGGTACGGACTAGGTTAGAGAGACACGAACAAATAAAAAACTATAACGTGTACGGCTACGGACTAGGAGTTAATTATACCCATACGGGGACTTGACATTGTAGTAGTAGTATAAAAATTACCCGTCCAACCCTATTTTTCGGGGAGTATAGGTTAGTCCACTAGGCACTGACAGAGTGTAGTATAAGCGCCTGCACAGCGCGCTACTCTATACATACAGGCCTCCCTAGCCGGTGTTTGTCATTCACCATCATGGGAGCGTGCGGAGCAGATGGCGAGCTTGCGTTGTTCCAACTGACCGCCAACGTCACCCTGATCGTCAATGACCATCACCTGCAGCTCATCGAAGAACAACCCCGAGAGGTGAAGCTATTTTTAACCCTAGCCGGGTGGACTCTATTGACACGGTTGTTACAGGGAAAGGAGCCCGAAGTCGATTTCATGCACGTGGGAGTCGGTGTCTACCTACGAAGTGGTGGAGATGATTCTTTTTTTTCCCGGTTAGAACAGCGTGGTGGTCCCCATATCACACTCCGTCCTGCATTATGGCAGGCGCTGAACGCTATTATCCCCCACGTCCACGACTTACTGCACCCCGACGCGAACTCTGTGGCTACCCGGACTCTTACACCTGGCTGCACCCTATTGTTGTACCCCAAACGAGTGGACCTCACACATAACCGCACTGGGTGGGCACCCAAAGCCGACGTTTCTCTGTCCCCGGAGGGATGGACCTCCTTGAAACGTGTGTTAAAGGGACACACTGGACGGTGATAGCATTCACCAATGTGACCAGGTCTACATTTTCTGCGGCGCCTTTTTTGCTCAACTCATCTGTCTGGACGGAGGACATTTTACCCTGGACCCTGATCTATGGGGGGCCTTGGAAAAAGTAGTCCCCATTGTCGATGAAGTACTATATCTATAGGGTGCACACAGGCTAGAGTGTCAGTGTCTTACCATGAAGCGAACACACAACAACGCAACCCAGAGCGGCACCCACAAGGCCGGCCGGCAGGAGTCCACGTGGAGTAAGACTGTGAACAAGGTGTTAACAGATTTGTATTACAACCCAACCAGTTCAGCCGCTTATAGCGCTGTGGGAGCGCTCGCTCGAGCTGCACATTCCCAAGGCATCAGTCGAACTGAAGTTCGAGAATGGTTAAAAACCCAAGACACTTATAGCTTACATCGAGCAGCCCGACGACATTTTCGCCGTAACCGAGTCATCGTAGGAGGCGTAGACGCACAAAGGCAGGCCGATTTGGTCGATATGAGTCGATTTGCTGCCCACAATGATGGACATCGGTACATGTTGACCTGTATCGATATTTTATCCAAGTACGCGTGGGTGCTACCCATCCGAACCAAAACAGGAGAGAATCTGGTACGAGCGTTCCAGCAGATGTTCAAGACGGGTCGCAAACCCCTCTATTTGCAAACGGATGAAGGCACAGAATTTCTCAACCGCCACTTTCAAGCCTTTCTTAAGAAACAGAAGGTGTTTTTCTTCCATACGTACAACGAGACCAAAGCCTCTGTAGTGGAACGATTCAATCGAACCTTCAAAGGACGGATGTACAAGTATTTTACCGCCAAAAACACCCGACGGTACATCGATGTGCTACCTCAACTGGTCCAAGGGTACAATCGAGCCTATCATCGCAGTATCCAGCGGGCTCCCCTCGATGTGACGGAACGCAACGAACATCAAGTGCGCCGTACGCTGTACTCGATAGAACCAAGTCCACTCACGTCACCCCGTTACAAACGCGGAGATGTGGTGCGGATCAGTAAAGTCAAAGGACAATTTGAGAAAAGTTACTTGCCCAACTGGAGTGACGAGCACTTTGTCATCGTTCGCCATAGCCCTCGAAACCCACACGTCTATCAACTGGAAGATCTACAAGGAGAAACACTGCAAGGCACGTTTTACGAGGCAGAATTACAACCGGTGGTAAAAACACGGAAAGACGACGTGGCATCCCCTATCATTTCGTCAAATGGCAAGGTTGGCCCAGTTCGTTTAATTCCTGGGTCTCAGCCCGTGACATGAAACGGCTATAAATTCTACCTCACATCGCCTACAGCCTTCAGTCTAGGGTTGTACCATGGATAGTGCACATCTGCCCTTACTGCTGCGGACTCGAAAAGGACCAGTCGGTACCGTCGTGTGTCTACTAGTGCTTCTGGGTACCTTGTTTGGAGGAGTCTTCTACGACTTGGCCTACCTGATATCCTGTTTCAACCTATCATCCACTCGTCCAATAGCTGCCCAACGTCAAGTGCAATCACCCAACACCACCACCACCACCAGCATCTCTCCTACTACGCTGCGGAACATTACCAGGGTACCACCTGGTTGTACAACCCATCCCACTACGCGGTCTAGTCCCACTCTCATTCCTACTACTACTACTACTACTAGTACTACTACTACTCTGCGGAACTTCACCAGGATACCACCCGTGTACCTGCCTAGTCCTACCCTCAGGAGCCCCCCACCAGCATCATCTTCCACCATCACAGCTACCAGGGCAAAACCACGGCAACATAGGACTCCCACAACCACCACTCTAACACCTAGAGTGGGTATAGTACCACGTTTACCACGGCAACGGTACCCGCACGACTACGACCCGGTGGGATCCACGACAACGGTGGTGGTGGGCCTCTGAACGCTTGGCGCAAATCACCAAATAACCTATGGATCCTCGGTGGCAGCATCCCTTCACGTGTCTCATCGCTGGACCGACCGGGTCGAGAAAAACACATTTCGTTCACCGGCTCATCCAACACGGGTCAGCCCTCATTTCACCACCCGTGGCTCGCATCCTCTGGTGTTATGGAGCTTGGCAGCCTGCGTACGAGGAACTGGCACGCATACCTGGACTCACCTTGGTGGAAGGATTACCCCCAGAGGATACCCCAGAAGACACGTTGGTGGTGGTAGACGATCTGATGACCGAAACGGACAGTCGCGTGACGCGTCTCTTTACGAAAGGGAGCTATCATCGTCGGTTGAGCATCATCTACATCGTCCAGAATCTCTTCAGTAAGAACAAAGAGCACAGGAACATCAGTTTGAATGCTCAGTATGTGGTGTTGTTCAAAAACCCCAGAGACGCATCACAAATTATGCACCTGGCGAAACAGATGTACCATAAAAACACGGCCTTTGTGCGGGAAGCCTTTGAAGATGCCACCCAAGGGACCCACGGTTATCTGCTCATCGACTTGAAACAAGGGACACCCTCGGCACTTCGATTGCGCACCCATATGTTTCCCGGAGAGTTCCAGATGGTGTACACGCCCAAATAAAAGAAGAAGACACAACACTCTAGCATTCACTTCTTCATCATGTCTGCGCGGATACGGAAGCCCGCGCCGGCTATCCGCGTATTACGCAGCGCGCCACCGGAGGTGGGCCAGGCCCTGGTGAGCGGCGCGGACGCGGGATTGGTACGGTGTTTGTGTGAAGTCGCTCATAATGTGTTAAAAGGGAATGTTCCTCTCAGTCCCCTGCAGAAAGGGAAATTGCAACGGCACAAGACGGGTCTCCGAACGCTGGTGAAGAAGACGGGAAGTTTAAAGAAAAAACCCCCAGGTGTTACAGCGAGGTGGATTGCTCGGGGCACTACTCGCACCCTTAGCCGCCTCCGTACTGGGACCGTTAGTAGGGTCCATCTTGTGTGGAGCACGCTAACGTCATGGAACATACGAAAAAATGATGCTGGTCGAACCTCGACTGTTACAGAGTTTGCAACCTCCCTATCCCGTGCCTGCCACGGTGCAACAACTCCAGTCTCTCGACGAAGAGATAAATAGTATACTCCAACGTCGACTACCCGATCACGAGAAAATTCAACTCTACCATCAGACGCTGAACCGGTACAAGATGTTTATGGATCAATATAGAGGACGTAGCAGTACACCACCAGTACCACCACCGGCGCCAGCACCAACACCGCCATCATCACCTCAGCTGGAAGATGAAGTGTTGGCCAGTGTCCCTAAGGCATTCAAGACCAAGGCTCGTTTATTGTTGGACCGGGTGAAACAGAATCCCGATATGGGTTGGAGCGATCAGGGGGAACTGCTTATTCGAAACCGAGTGGTGCCGGGGTCTCATATCACCGATTTGATCAACGATACGGTGCGCTCTCGCAAACACTCTAATCCACCGGGCTGGGAAGCCTTTGCTCAGGGGTTGAAAGACACACACGTCCCTCAAGAATTGGTGCGGAATCCTAACCGTTGGCAGTGGATGCAGCGGACCCAGCAATCGCCGAGTATACCACCACCACCACCACCACCACCACCATCACTACCTTCTTGGGAGCCGGAGTCACCCCCCAAAACACCACAACGACGAGCACCTACTTCGTCACCCCTTTTACCACGCCACCCCCTGAAACTACGTACGTCAAGATCTATGACACGTAGCAAGTCACCGCGACGACACACAACGCCGCGTTCATCCGCCCAAGGCCTGGGAGCCCTATTAAAGCTAGGTGCAGAAGCAAGAAAGCTCAGTCGTCATGTTTTACCTCACGTTGCCCAGTAACAGTTCGCTCGATGTGTTTCCTGACAACACCTTGGCCAAGTACGTCACCCAGTTGCCGCAACCGTTGCATTTACCTGGACGCTGGGAATGTGGACTCGTGGATATCCAATACCCTTACTCGTGGTACAACGTGCGAGCCAAGGACGTGTGGTGCGAGGTGACCTACGAAGGCAAAGTCACTCATCTGTCCCTATCCGAAGGCCAATACGATACCCCCAAGGAGTTCCTGGAAGGCCTGAAAGAACTGATGCAATAGAAGTCTCTACGGGAGGTCACGAATGTTTCAAAACCCGTTAAAACCTTTCCCTTCATCAATCATGTGGACTTCGATTACAACGTACACAACGACAAGGCCTGTCTCACTCTCAGCCCCAACGTGAGTGTGGAAATCAGTCCTACCCTAGAGCAAATGATGGGTTTCGATCTACGGATGTTCGCTGGTCCCACCGCCCACAGAGGCCACATCACGATGGATATGAGGGTGGGTATGTACGGACTCTACGTCTACTCGGACGTGGTGGACAACCACATTGTGGACGATGTCAACACACCTCTTTTACGGGTGGTTCCCATTAAAAAGAGGTAAGGCGATCAAGTGACACACAGTTTCAACCACGTACTCTACCTGCCCGTACGACACTCCGATATCAACACGATCACGGTGGATATAAGAGATGACACGGGACGCCCGGTGGCATTCGAACGAGGGAAGGTGGTGCTGACACTTCATTTCCGACAAGCACGTTCTCCCCACTTGGTATAATGTACGTGCCTTACCAGTGCCATACGGCCAGCTATGCCGACTATTACAAGAAACAAACGGGCGGTGGCCTTCCAGTCTTTAGCGGTGCACGCACGCAACGAAATCACGGGTTGGGAAACATACTCGGGAGCATCGTCAAAACGCTTTTACCCTTGGTGTCACGTGGAGTAAAAGCGGTGGGCAAACAAGCGACAAACCCCGACAAGCCTTGAAACGGCGGGCCAAAGAAGCAGGCATCGTCTTGGTGGCCAAAGCTCTTAAAAGACAACCCCCGTCACAGGGTAGAGTCATTCGACGACCAACACACCGACGAGGCACACGCCAGAAGAAGAAGAAGAAGAGTAGGAGAGACATCTTCGCATAATGGCATTCATCCACTCCGAGTCGTGTCCGTCTACCAACAGTGAATTGGATTTGTGGACTATTCCTCCCACACAGACCAGTGTCGCCGAAGGTCGTTGGGTAGAACATCGCCCCTGGCTAGCCTGACGGGAACGGGACCGCTGGAATTTACCGTTGAAAACAAAGATACGGTCTATCTGGATTTAGCCCACACGTACCTTTACGTGAAAGCCAAAGTGGTGAAAGGAGACGGGACGGACATCGACGACGAAACAGTGGTAGCCCCAGTGAATCTCTGGCTGCACTCGATGTTCCAACAGGTGGATATCAGTCTGAACGATAAACTCATCAGTACGTCCACCAATACGTACCCGTACCGTGCCTACATCGAAACGTTATTGTCGTACGGAGAAGATGCCAAAAAAACACACTTGCAAGCCTCACTGTTCTACAGGGATTCGCCCGGTGAAATGGATATGACCACCGTTGCAAATAGTGGGTTCATCCAACGCAGAAGGTTTACAGACGGTAGCAAGTCCGTCGATATGATGGGTCGACTGCACGCCGACCTGTTCCTGCAAGATTCGTTCCCCACCCGCCTTCGCCTTGATGGCCGACGGAGATAACCTCAATTACAAGATCATCATAGAAGAAACAGCCCTGTTTGTGCGTACCGTGGATTTGCAACAGGGCGTGTTGGTGAGTGTTGGTGAGTCACATGGAAACATCAGGAGTAGGATTCGAACCCACGCCCTGCATTGCGCAGACCAGCACTTAGGACCGGCGGCCATCCTGACTTTTTACAGTTATAGTTTTAACTCGTATCATGAGAAGTATATCAAATGTCATAGTTTGACAATTCCAGGTAAGTGGTACTGATGCCATCGGGAAGGACTTTCTGCTTGGGGTAAAACAATGTGAAGGCATCTCGTTTCTGGATGTACGTCCGCATCTGGTGGTCCACGACCCGAAATCCTCTGTTAGTCCCACTCGCACTGGCCTGGTTTTGCAGCACGTTCAGGTACAAGGCTTTGTCGATGGCCGCATCGCGCCGGTTCTCCCCTTTGCAGCTAAACTTATTTTGGTCTCCACCGTAACAGTAATACGTCTTCGAGGAGAGAGCAATCATGGCATCGCCACTCCACTCCAACTTGAAGAGGCCCGGCGTCCGCTTGTCGTACTGGTAATGGTCACGTCGAGGTAGCCACTGGTCCCGTTCCGCCTCATACTGTGCACGTAACTCGGGTTTGATCCGCATTAGACACGGCCATGTAAGCAGAGTCTGTATCCATCTCCATGAGTTGCCAGTCTGATGGATTAAAATACACACCCATGAAATCATACAAAAACGGAGCATCCTCAGCTTGGCCACCTGGTATACCATACATCCAATCTGGAGGGGCAAGTTGTAACGGATAGTCTTTTTGGCTAAAGTGATTTCATATGTATCGTCATCGATGACCTCCACGGACCGAAACAGGGGAGAATTGACTTTTTTGCGGGCCTGTTGGGTGGTACAGATCTTTACATTCATGTGCTTATCTTGGTTAGTGACCGATTTGCCATAATAGCCATTGCCCGTGAGCTTCCACGATTCACCGATGATGGCCTTACTCGGATCTTGATCACCTCGACGACAGGCAGACGTCACGATGTCGGCATTCCCCGCAAAACAGGCGTTGGGTACGTACTGTAAGACTTGGTACACTCGCGTGACTTCCAGGCCGTGGCTGATGTATCACTGTAGTAGCGGATTGCCCAGCAACATTTTCTCTCCCCACAAACTGCCAATCAACATCCGTCGAGGTCGAGACAAACACTCGTGTTGCTCAGCATAGGCACCCATGGTGTCTCCAATGTCATCTTGACCCACCAGTGTGTTTTAAAGATGGGTGAGCACTGGGCGAAGAGTAACTTGAGAGTGTCGGGAACATGCAGGTCGCATTTCACAAAGCCGCAGATGTCCCCGGAACGAATGGCGTCGAACATCTGTGGCAGAGTCAGGAGTCGCCGACGACTGAGAGGGTACTCGCGCGCTTGAAGGAAACGGCGTAAATATGGGAGAGCCTGGCACATGGTGTGAAATTCACACTCCCACATTTCGATGAGGTGGTATCCCATCTCTTTGATGTAATCCCCGTTCACCTGGATTTCTTCCCGTAATTCTTCCGCCGATTTCCCACGTCGTTGATTGAAGCGCCCAGCGCTGAAATGGCATTCGTGGCCGTGCCAATAGCAGCCGTAAAATTGAAATACGGTCGGTGTTCTACCCACAAGGGCAAACCCATAGACGGGGAGTCGGCGATCTCCTATCCGCTTCTCTGTGGCGTTGGTCTGATGGCGTATAGAAATTCCCCGTCGATAGGCTTCCCAGTCCAACCACTGGTCGGCGAGATGTTTGTAGGGTGTGCGTTGCGGTCTGAAATGCTGACCTTCCGCCAACCAGCGCGTATAATGACCGCTAGGCATGGGTTGGGCAAGGGACCACAGATACAGGGCATTGGCATCGAATCCGATGATTTTGACACAGGGTTTCCCACCTGGAAGAGTGGTGACGTCCTTCTCGTGGTAGCGATGAAAAATAAGACTGGGCCCACCGACGATGTTCTGCTTTAAACAATCATACATGTCCTCGTCTTTTTTCTGTATCAGCGAGAAGTAGGTGGAACAATCTTGAAAGAGATGGCGAAGCGCAAGATCTGGTAAACTCAAGCACTCCTTGAATATGTCGACGTGCATTTGGTCCCGAAAGAGTTGAACCATTTTCTCGGCCGCTTCGAGGAAAGGAACCACATCTAAGTTATTATACCATATCAGGAAATCTCGCAAGGACTGCATATGTTGGTGGTTCCATACCTGCTGTAGTTCCTGGTACGTGTCTTCCGAACATTCCACTTGCTTCAAATCGTCAAAGAAAGCGTCCCGGGGTGACAACTGTGTTTCCTCCAAGCGGTCGAGCGTCGATATATACGTGTAAGGGAACCTCCCTTTGGTTTGTGCACAGTCATACGCCTTCACCCACTGATCATAGCTATAATTTGGAGCTAAGTAGTTCCGTACATCCAAGAAATGGAGTGACGTGGTAGTGAGGGCCATATGATTATTGATCTTTTTGATGACGGACTTGATGGTATTAGCCTGGGCCAAGTAAGGGTAGAGAAATTCCTTCACCATGTTGAGATCGTATCGCCCCGAGTTGAAGCCGAGCACAGGTAACTGGCCTAGGTATTGTAGGAAGCGGGCTTTCAATTTCTCCGCATACGGCTTAGGTAAAGGTACATCCTGCGGCTGAATGTGTTCCGGCTCCGGCTCCGTCTCCGACTCTGACTCTTCATCGTCGCTGAACGATACACCGGGTATAGGAATTCGGTCGTCCAGTTGGTCCAGTACGTCCTGGAACACCAACAATTCCGTAGTGGCCGCACTGACTTCCTCTAAATAACCCATCATGCGGGTAATCAACTCATGGGAGTCCCCCGCGTTTTCGCTGAGAACATGTCCATGGGTTCCAACAGGGCCTCGAAATCGTAACATGCCCGGTAGGGAAAATAACGGTCCTCTTCCGGTATGACAAGACCCTCATCAGCCAGCTCCTCGAAAATGGTGGGACTATTATGGTACACACCGCCAGGAAATTTGCGCTTCACACTGTTGTCACAAATCTTCTCGTGCCGATGTAAGGGTGCAGTCTATAGAAGAGCAAAGGCATCTGAAATTGAACAGTAGGCTGGTTTATTATATGCTAAACAGCAACCGTGTTTTGGGAGAACCCCCATAAAACTATATATTTTCTGAAAGAGTAGGCTCTTGCCATGAAGCCGAGACAGATGTAAGCATAGCTGATCGAAATCGGGGTCCCCATAACCCCTACTGAACATGCCCCAAACTTCAGGAAAATCCTCTAAATTTGGTCCAAATAGGTCATATTCTCTCCCCATCACAGAAAAAAACTTGACAATCGATTGTTATGAAACTCACCGACACTGTGCCCAGTCGAAGGATCAACAAAAATTAGCAAAGAAAATAGGGGGTCGACCATGCCGTTTTCAAGCTCATTTTCCCACTGTAAAATATACCATGTGCTCGCAAGCGGAAAAAGGCCCCAATTTACAGCCACACTTTCGCATTTCCATCTACATAATGAAGCATGGGCCAATCTAACTGGCAAAATACCATGTACTGATTTGAAGCAAATCAACCAGTCAACTGAATGACATTACAAATATCAATAAACAATAAGCCAATAAAAATTCGCATGGGGTCAAACCTGGTGGAATATTAATTTCAAAGATTTTGAGGGGGACCAAAAATCCGCAACTATGGACTACCGCCTTTAAGTGAGGGGTACTTTTTGTGGATTTATTTTTATCTACTCCCTTCAATCTATGGGTCTGTACAAGTATAACGGTATATGACAGTCAATGGTTGAAAGTCATATTAAGATAAAACAGAGCCACACCTTTCCCCCTACCCCATTCATATTTTGACAGTTTTTGCGACGCCATTTTTTCAGGCTAGACCGCTATGTCATATTTGAATATATCTGACTGAAAATTTTGCATCCAGTACTAATATTGTTTACTATTATGTTAAACACAATTCAAAACAATGATATTCACACCCAACACAGGACTGGGATTATTAAACCAGCACAGGGGCTTGGGCTAGAAGGGGGGGGGGTGGATATCTCTTAGCATTGCAGGGGAATATCTGTTACATTGTGTGCAGTATTCCCAACTCTAATGCTGGTTCAATGAGGTGGGGGTGGGGGCGTAGGGCTGTTTTAATGGTCCCGGGAATTATTCTGTGACACTAAAACTTTTGAAAAAGTCCCGGGACAATTGAAATAACCCTACCCCCCCCCTCCCCCCCAGCACCAACATTGATGTTGGCGATACTACACACATTGTAACAGATATTTCCCTGGCATGCTAAGAGTTATCCCCCCCTCCCACTTTCTAGCCCAAGCCCCTGTGCTGGTTTAATAATTTCAGTCCTATGTTGGGAGTGAATAGCATTGTTTTTAATTGTGTTCAACTTGATAGTAAACAATATTAGTGCTGGATGCAAAATTTTGAGTCAGATATGCAAATTTAATGTTATATGAGAAAATGCCTGTTCTGTCATATAGGGTGCAGTCTATAGAAGAGCCAAGGCATCTGAAATTGAACAGTAGGCTGGTTCATTATAATGCTAAACAGCAACCGTGTTTTGAGAGAACCCCCATAAAACTATATATTTTCTGAAAGAGTAGGCTCTTGCCATGAAGCCGAGACAGATGTAAGCATAGCTGACCGAAATCGGGGTCCCCATAACCCTACTGAACATGCCCCAAACTTCAGGAAAATCCTCTAAATTTGGTCCAAAATAGGTCATATTCTCTGCCCATCACAGAAAAAACTTGACAATCGATTGTTATGAAACTCACCGACACTGTGCCCAGTCGAAGGATCAACAAACATTAGCAAAGAAAATAGGGCGTCCACCATGCCGATACCATGGCATCGGGCACAACTGTAGGACTGGACGTACAGGCTCATATCGTTGATGAGGGAAAAATGACTCACCCCGCCGTCGTGGAAGACATTGACTTTAATCGTAGAAGCATACCGTTCTGTTGAGCGATGAACCAATTCAGCCACAAATATGTCATCCTCGCGTCGTAATCGGTATACAAAGATATTGATATTGAACAGAGTTTCCACGACATCCAAATACTTAAAGGGGACTCCCCGGAACTGCCGCTCATCCAGGTGTTGCTCCTGTAAATACTGTCTCCAATAGCCATTGGCCACTTTGTCACAAGCCCTGGGATCACACTGGTCCAAATGCACGGCCAAACACCGAAACAGACATTTCCGGTCTTTGTAGGGACCCTGTACGCCGCCCGTTAGCGCATACAGTCCTTTTCGACGAAGCAGCCAAGGTGGAAGAGTGACAGGAGCACCGAAAGGATGATCTCTCATTTTGGTGACGAAAAATGTGACGTTGGTGACCATTTTCACAATCCATTTGGTGTTGGGCCGTTGCAGACGGGCCCATTCCAACGGGTCCAACGTAGTGAGTTGCTCGATGAGTGGCCCCAGAGAAATTGCATCCGTCACCGTGAAGGGTTGATCAAACACATAGGTATTATTGCTGGGATAAAAATACCGCAACTGATCCGTCTCTTTGTGCCGTAAGATGTAGCCGAATGTAATATTCAACTTGAAAGCTGTGACAATGGCGTATGGTGTTCCAGTGACGTCGATAAATCTCACTCACACGCTCGTCTTGGGGCAAGGCATCAGCCGGAGGCGCTCCTGGATCCCCTGGAAAATCTTTTCCACGTCTCATGCTGCGGTGAGGCAAGTGCCGGTGATTCTTCCTGTCGTCAGAGTGGTTCAGGCTGGTCAGGTAGGCTGGTGAGGCAGGTTGGTGAAGCAGGCCAATGAATGCAGCAATCCCCTAAAAATTCTTTTTTCGTGACATTCGTGTCTTTTCGGTGACCTCCGTGTCTCTTCGGTCACCTCCGTGTCTTTTCGGTGACCTCCGTGACATCTTCGGGCACCTCCGTGTCTCTTCGGGCACCTCCGTCACATCTTCGGGCACCTCCGTGTCTCTTCGGGCACCTCCGTATCTTTTCGGGAAGTGACCGAAGAGACTCGGAAGTGAACGACATTGTGGAAAAACCCCACACGAAAAGACACGGACGTACCCGAAGATGTCACGGGCCTCAACGCACCCGAAAAGACACGGACGTCACCGAAAAGACACGGAGGTGAACGACATTGTGGAAAAATCCCACAGACAGGTGAGTACATGTCCTATCATGTTCACAGGTCACGCCCCATTCACCCAGACCGGAAGTGACGTCATACCTACAAGAGCGCCCCATGGCGGAAAAAGGAACCAAGAGTTACCTCCCTGGAAAACTTACGTTTATCTGTGTTTAATATACTACTAGCAGGCCTCCAACATAAGAGATCTAGTTAAGGGGAAATAACTCCAATGCAACTTTTGAACAGCTGATGGAGAATGACTATGTACACCTAATGTTACACCTCTTGTCTGAGGAGGAGAGGACAGTCCTTGAAATATCCCCATTTCATAGTACGTTAGTTCAGTGTCCATAGTAATTTAGTTAAAAATCCATGGGACTTTCAGACTAGGTTGATTTTTTTTCTTTGCAGTGTGCGGTGAAACAAATACAGCACAATAAACCATAATCAGTACACAGTTGCAAAATGTCCATTCAAAACAATTATTTATTGAATTCATTCATTTAATTTGCTTCAGTAATGACGGGCATACATGTGCAGGGTTGTGTATATGTATGAAATGTCGTTTACAGGATCACGACAACAATACCAATACAATGATCCGAATATGTCAACTAAATATGGTCATAGATCTGGCGATGTGACTGATCACAAAGTATCACAAAATTATAAAAAAATATGTATTGACATATGTCTTGTAACATTGTTTGTGGAGTTCAAACATTTTTGACGGGCACCAAGGTTGTTTGATTGACGGAAATGAGAGAAAAAAGATTTTCTGTTAAAAGGGCTAAAATGTCAATATATATTGGTACAAATGATCAAAATGATTTTGTGGTATTTAGTCACACCCAGATCTGGTCGCACAAGAAATATTGATCTCATTAAATATAATCTCGATATTGATGAAAGATTCCATGAATTTATGTGCGACTGATACTGAATCCATTTACTCATATTCAATATTCGTCCAAAGAACATTCACATTAATCATGTTAATCATTTGTTATAAGATCAATCTATAGTTCCGATAAAATGACTAGTGTATACAAACATCACTTTCTAGTAATCAACAAAGACCACTTCAACAAATGCTTTACAACACCAACAAGGTAAGTTACATAAAAATCTGACAACTTGTTACGGAAGTAGAAGTAAAAGGCATCTTTAGGTAGTATTTGGGGGCAGATAACTCTTGGGGAATGTCAGGGAATCTCTATGTGCAGGGCTGGCATGTCATTCGTTCGGCTACGAGTCCGTACATAATAGGAAAGTTTAAGAATTCCCTGATATACATCAGGTCCCCAATATATACTTCAGCACTATGTCCAGCCTAATAGGCCCAAAGGGGAACACGCCCCATTCGGACCACCCATGGGCAGTCTTCTTTACGGTATGGAGTGTGACACCTTATTTTTTCTATCTCACGCTGTAGAGTTCGATGGGAGGGGCCTCGAGGCCATGAGTTGACTTTCGCTGAAAAGTTTTGACTGCGCATGCGTGGTCCACAGGCTGATGTGGGGCGGACGAATGAATGAATGTTTTGAGGCAGAGATGGACCATCCGCGGTTCGAATGGATCGTATCCGGGGTCACGTTGAAGCACTCGTGGCGAATGGACTGATGTGTAGTGGAAATGCCGTAGCAGATTATCCTGTCCGGCATCTTCGATCGCCGCAGAGTGGGTATTAATAGCTGCTGTCAAAATACGATGCCAGAAAATGGGTTCTTCCTCACCCAGGCTTTCCTGGGACGTTGCCTGACTATCAGCAACACAGCTATCCGTATGAGTAGATAGACTTTCAGCAGTGTCTGTATCGGTATCAGTCGGTGGACTCTCAGAATCAGCTGGTATACTCTCAGCATCTGCATTGGCTTCTTGCGCCTCGGTGTCTTCATATCCATGTCTATTCTCCTGGCGTCGCATCATATCGTAGTGTCTGGTGAACGCACGTTCGCACTTAGAACGTGTATACCACATGTTGATGGTTGAATGACGACTGTGCACGTCTTTGGCATACGCTTGCATTTATGTACATGAACGCCCGCCAACGCCTAGCTTAACGCTTCAACGCGTGTCAATCGTCCAATCACACGCCCCATTCGTACCACCGATGGTCCATTTCTATCCCAAAACGTCCATTCAAATGCCCGTTCTCTACTACTGCCTGAGTGCGCATGTGCAGATTGATTGCAGTTCTACTACACATTAGTCCTGTCGGACTCTACTTCACGGCCGCTTCAATATGACATCCTACATGGCCCATTCTGACCAGGGATGGTCCATCTCTACCCCAAAACATCCTTTCAAATGTCCCTTTTCATTGCGCATACGCAAATTGACGGCATTTCCATTACACACCAGTTCATTCTGACTGCTCTAACATGACACCACACACGACCTATTCGGACCACGGACGGTCCATCTATAACCCAAAACGTTTATTCAAATACGCTTGCGCAGACTGACGGCGTTTTCATTACATACCAATCCAGTCGGACAATCCCCCGCGAGAGCTTCAACATGACACTCGATATGACCCATTCTGACCACGGATGGGCCATGTCCACACCAAAACGTTCATTCAAATGCCCTTTTCCCACTTTTCTCTGTCTGGCATTCCAACGATACACCAGTCCAGTCTGACTTCCCCCACGAGCGCTTTAATATGACACCTCACACGACCCAGTCGGACCAGGATGGTCCATCTCTACACCAAAACGTTCATTCGAAAGCCCAATTTTCACTGCGCATGCGCAGATAGATGGCATTTCCACGACACACCTGTCCAGTCGGACGTTCCCGGGCAAGAGCTTTAATATGACACCTCACATGACCCATTTGAACGAAGGATGGCCCACCTAGACCCCAGAAATGTCCGCAGCACATCTGCCTGTAGACCACGTATTTAGGCAGGAAACTTTTAAGGGAAATCAACCCACGGCGCCGAGAACCCTCCCAACGTACTGTACAGCGTGAAACAGAACAAATAAGGTGCCAAACTTCATACCATAAAGAAGACTGCCCATGAGTGGGTTATTAGGCTATTAGCCTATGAGGCTGGATATATTGCTGAAGTATATGTCGGGCACCCGCCCTCTAGAACCTGAGGTATATCAGGGAATTCTCAACCTTTCCTATTATGTACTGACTCGTAGCCGAATGGATAACATGCCAGTCCTGCGCATGGAGATTCCCGGACATTCTCGGAGATGTCAATACACATTGAAATAACTGAAGAGTATCTTTGGTAGTATTTTGGGGCATATTACTCTTGCTGGAGTTTTTTTCCGATTACAACGTCAGGCTTCCACGAGCTGTCATTTTGTTGTGTGAGACTTGCGTAACAATGTATCTGCGAGAGGGATATCCTTACCAGAAAGACGCTGAATGTCCCGATCATACCTTTGTAGTTGCATTATCATACCCCGCTGGACGCAAGGTTTTTCATCAGGACTGTAGATACACTGGTGGAAATGTTTGCAGCCCGAGTGAATAGTAAACATATCATTTTCTTTTTTAATAAAAAAACTGCTGTCCTGTAGGAAGTGAAGTCAGTTTGACATAAATATTGTCTTAATAAAAACATACCGCAGTCATACTCAAACACACAAAAAGTCTCACAGAATAACTGAATGGTAAAGGACACATACATGTACCGTACATAGACGCATCCACTTGGGATTTCTCGACTCTCTATGCTACCATTCCTCATGAGGACCTTACTGAACACCTCAGTTCATTGATAATATCGATGTTCAATACACCGAGATAATAATGTCAGAAACCATAACTTTTTTTTCACTCTTTCTTCAGTGTATGTGGAGGATATCATTCTTGTTTGTAGAGTGTCTTGAATTCTCATTAATTTTATTTATGAAATCTGGTAAAACCGTATAACAACATGTATATATCTCTATGGTTACAAATTGGCAAACATTTTTTTTTTGCTTTCATATCATACCATTTAAAACCCGTTCCATCTCATTCACCAAACGCTATATATATATTCGATCTCTATACTTTGAATAATCCCTATATAAGCGAGACTGTGAAGGAAGTATACCCCCCCCCCCCCCCCCCCACTCACTGGACTTGACGAAAACCAATAACAGTTGACAAGGAACATCATATTTGGACGCGTACATTTATAAAATTAATAATATATAGTACATTTATGGAAAGCAAGATTCCAGAAGGACCTGCATATGTATGGTGTATACATATCTCGCATAGTAGCATTTGCTAGACCCTGTGAAAATTTGGACGATTTCAATAAACGCCACCGAACAATATTTCAGAAACTTTGTCAAACAGGGCTATTCCGCCAAAGACCTCCTTTCTGTTTCTCAAATTATGTGATAAATATCGCAAGCTGACGGCAAAATTCGATCGTAGTATACAAGATATCTGATGCTTCGTCTTATCACGTGCGCCTAATTCCGCTTAATCCGGGTCTAGAGGCCGTTTGAACGCAATGTGTTTTACATCTCCAAGAACAGTCACAATCAAAGCGTAACAGCGAACAGAACATACGGATGTCTTGTTGCTAACATGAAAAACTGCTGACTGCTTCTCTCTTGCACGAAACAAACTTGTCTTTTTTATTTCGATTAATGCCTTAATGGAGTTCGTGCTAAGCGTAAAAGCTATTTCGATTACTGACTCGGAAATTCTTTCATGGACGACGGCTGAATACTGAATGCTGAATATGACGCCTAAACGACATAAGCTATCTCATCCTCTCCCAGGGTGCTTTGCGCTACGCTGCATTTACCCCTGTAGGGGTCTCGCCATCTTTTGCAGGATTCCTGCAGAAACCAAGAACTGTTCTGTCTAACTGTTTTACTGATCGTAAAACGTATATTTATCTTGAAATATACTTTACGGATATTCAATGTGTTACAAACGGCAGTGTCACACAGTTTGAAGGCAGCTTTTTGACAAATTACCTCAGAACTATATGTTGCGGAAATATATATCGGTGAATCGCGGCGGATATTGATTCGCCCAGTCAGACGGTCGTCATGTTAGTTTACTGTGGCAACAGATGACCTTGGGTCAACTCCGGAAAGTCCGTGAGACCCTTACAGCGCTAAATGGAGTGGCGCGAAGCAGAACGTAATGAATGCCTGGTAGAGCTTGAAGCTATCTTTCTGTGGAATATGCAAGCGATCTATGATACTTTGAAACTACACTTGAAAGCTCTATCTACTGGTGTAGATAAAGCAGACGTATTTTAAACTTTGGGTGAGTGAGTGAGTACGATTTAACGTCGTTTTCAACATTTTGTCAGTCATATCACGACGGTGCCTACATGTGCCAGAACACGAGAGTGCCCCAAGTTTCTATTATCCTGGACATTGATCAGCCCAGTCAGTACAGCACCCGGTCACCCATCCAAGTATTTTAACTTTGGTAGAATGATTTTTCGTATTGCGGACTGAGACAACAAGTATAACATCACCATCATGTAAATCCGATATTTTGAAATCTTAATTGGTCGAAGGCTGTCATATATTTTCAAAAAGATTTTCCAAACTTGAGGCGCATGTGCAAAGGACCATGTTAATCTTAATAAATTAATATGCTATCAATTTTCCCCAATCGTATATATGGCGCTATGTAGGATCTTACGGATTTCAATTGAATTTGGTGTTCAGAGCGTCAGCTCAGGAATATTTAATAGTCTTGTGACTTCACGGTTGCATTTTAAATACTTTACTTGCAGTCGGGGAGGGGGGATAGAGTCATGGTCTCTGCTTTAGCCTAAGGTTTACGCCAATGACCAGTCCATAATTCTACCCCGCATTATGGTGCCAACCTGGCGGAAAGGCGGCAGCATCAGAAGATTCCCCGACAGCTTGGCGTGTGATTCGGCTAAGCCAACCAGAAAGCACCTACCATTATGTTCTCTTCAAAGCATTATGAAGAGTTCTCGGGATTGGTTGACACGAGCGTTACTGCAAGCCGGCTAGATCCTGCAAGCGACATATCCAAATGGGGGAGCAGATAGGATTTAATTTTAATTAGATTGAGGACCATGCGTAAAACGTTTCACGTTGATCGGGAAAGTGAAGTTTTGGAAGTTTTGCTGAATGTCTTGGAACGACATGTACTGAAAGTGAATAAAAATGGGTTGAGAGCTGCGTTAACTGGCAGCACAACAGTCGTCAAGAAGGAAGCTATATCCCGATTAACCGGCTGTCCGAGGACTGCTGCAATGTTGGCTATTATTATCGGAATAAAGCAGACGACATTTGTCAGTATAATCATGGAGAGACGTCGCGCTACTTCCAGATCACTGCGGTCTTCGCGCCCAGCTCTCGTCTGTGTTTCTTTCACGGTGCAATATATCTTCGCATACATGACAAAAATCAACAAGAGTGTAATCGTATTCAGACCGACAAATACAACTGTGGCAAATTCCCAACCTTCTCCGCTTGGTTCGGCGAAGTTGAAGGGAAGACAAATCGCATTTCTGCCGTAGTAGTTGCCAAAGTACGAGGGCACGACGAACGGAAGTCCGGCAATGGCCAGGGAACAGACCCAACCAAGTGCCATAGTGAACCAGGCCGTTTTCGCAGTGAACTGCCTCATCTCAAATGCGTATACCAGTCGCTTGGTTCTGTCCACGGCTATGCAAAATAGTGTGAAGATGGACATCTCGCATGACAAGGTGGCGATGGCGCCGATGAAGTGGCAGAAACTACTCTCACGCCATGCTTCATCGTGTAAAATGTACGTTCCCCTGTAAATTGTGTCCGTTGAAGCCAGGCAAATCAGATATACTGCCATTAACGTATCCGATATGCTTAGATGTAAAATAAAGACGGACGGCGAATTGTTCGGCTTAGTAGAAAGATGCCAGCAAATGACAGATATGTTTCCTATGGCTGCAAAAATGCCAAACATCCAGACTACGACTTGGATGAATTCGTTAGCGAGAAGGTCAGAACAAGAGGAGTAGACGTCCTTATCTGGCTTGCAATCTGTTACATTCTTTCCGACAAAGCAACAGAAGCGATAAGAATCGGTCCGCATAGTCTCAACATGCAAAGATCGAAATATCTCTACATCAGTATTATCCAGAGGATTCATTTCCAGAAGTAGTAGGTCAAGGGTAGGGAGAGAAGCGAAAGCATCCAAATTAATACTACTGATTCTATTGTTCGACAGATCCAGCACCTTTAATCGAGCCAGACCATAGAAGACGTCGTCACCTAGGTCATTGATCAGTAGACCACTGAGATTTAATCGGGGCAGGGATGACAGTCCCTGAAATGTTTCTTTCTCTATGAGCGACAGGGGGTTACCTTCAAGTTTTAAGGTCAGTAAGTTACCTAGCCTGTCAAAAGTGCCTGGACGCAGCCTTGTTAACATATTGTACGTTAGATCTAGATATACGAGGTTGGACAAATTCTCAAATAGGTATAACGGGATGTTATCTAACTGATTGTTAGAGAGAATCATAACCGCCAAGTACGGATAGTCATAGAACGAGGAAC
Source organism: Hanleya hanleyi (assembly GCA_036873755.1). Lineage (NCBI taxonomy): Eukaryota > Metazoa > Mollusca > Polyplacophora > Lepidopleurida > Hanleyidae > Hanleya > Hanleya hanleyi. The sequence continues at coordinate 31,313 of JAVTVY010015549.1, forward strand.
TATTCAAATGCAACTGGTTTCGGTCAAGATCGAAGACGCGAATATGTGCCGAGATTTCGATGTATGGTAGATTATAAATGCCATGACATGAAAGTGTATACCCACGACAAGTACAGTTTTGGGGACAAACAAATGTTTTGAGATCACAGAGCAGCTCGTCCGTCCAATTGAAGCGACAGTTTGCCCGTCCGTCACAGAGGTCTTCTAGCGAAGTGCACTGAGCAGAATCACCGCATCGGAAAAGTCCGGGACAGTACTTCCTCGTACAGTTGGATTCATCAGCGCCATCTATGCAGTCTCTGATGCCGTCACAGACTTTGTAGCGAGGAACACAGTAGGACATTGGACATTTGAACATATCAGGGCATTCGAAGAACTCGCAGTGTCTGAGATGGGCGCCATTGCGACAATATCGTAACTGACCGTAATGGTCGTGGTCATAGGTACATGATTTATGGCGAGGAAAGCATTTGGCATGTTGATAGTGACATCTCTGATAATCCGTATGACCGGGACAGAAACTTTCCTTGTACCACTGGTGTTCAAGTTGACCGTTTCGTTCAATATAGGTTGTATATCTCTTGTGGGGGTATATGCTTTTGTGGTCTTCGTCGGCTTGACTAGCATCTGGACAATCCGGGTGAATATCGCGATATTTGTCGCGTGGAAGGCATCCCACGACGGGACACTTGAACCCCTGGCAACTCAAGCCCCAGTCACATGACGCTTCGTCAGAGTGATCGATACAGTCTGATTTATGATCACATCGTTTGGTTCCAGAGATACACTGACCGTTTGTACACCGGAACTGAGACTCTGAACAGACAGGATGGACACACTTGTTCTCGTCACTACCATCGAGACAATCTTTATGAAAATCACAGTATTTGTTTATTGATATAATCTGTTCATCTCCACAAACATAAGTGTCATGGAGCCTTGTGCAGTTGTTCTCGTCTTCACCATTCACACAATCTATACGACGATCACATATGCTGACCGGGCTCAGACAAGTCCCGTCATGACATCTAAAGAGATGGGAGGGGCAAATGAGAGCCTTTTTCAGGGCCTGTCGTTCACATATGACATGTCGTATTTTCCTTTCCATTGTGACGCATGCTTCGGTACTGTTCGCAATACTGCGTTGGCTTTTTCGCTCAGATTCTTCTAGCCATGTCAAAGAGATGCATCCAATCTGGTCAGAATCAAATTTCACCCAAATGTCCCCATCACCCACCATAAACCCCAGCGATTGAAGGTAATTTCTTAGTTCATCAACAGACAGCCTACCGATCACTGCTATCTTGCCTTCGTATGATGTACACATCTCCTTTGCCTCTTGATCTCCGATTGACCAATCCAAGTCTATATCTGCCGTTAGAGTTGCGAAACACGAATTACGGACAAAATTCCAACCATCTGCACATTTATATCCAACGTCGATAGACTGGTCCGTAATAATTTCATCATCCAATGTCGCACTGGGTAGCGTGATTTCAGCCTCACAAATGACATTTGTAGGAACGGATTGCTTTACCCCGCAGCCCAGTTTCGCCCAGTTTGTGGAGAGAAAAGGGCTGCCGATGTTCATTGAAACACACCTTAGTGTTCTATCATATACAGGCTGAATCCTTTCCACATCCAAGTCTGGTCTCGGGTCCACTGTCAGAAGGTTATTGAACGTATCGAAGGGGTAATACCAATCAGATACCGACACAGGACTGCCATCTTCCCATATATATTCATCGGGCTGAAAAAAGAAGAAGAAAGTAATGAATGTTTTATGATAAACTAAGAGACATCCTGATTGTGTTTCCGAAATATTTCACTCGTCCAATCAGATGATCAAATTACGTATTAGGGCTGTGAAGTATGTAATATCCATTATTCAAAGTTACTATAATTCCGTTACTTGAATGTAAACGGATTGCTTGTAAAACTATTGCATTCTTTTCAATAGGGGGACTGACACAGTACCCAACTAACCAATCGGATTAAGAGGTTGCCTGTTTATCGATTTTGGACTAGCTGACCAATCAAATGGCCGACCTAGTACTTCTGGGTTATCTTCTGGGGGTGCACTCCACATTTAATTTTGTACAATTGAAAACAGGCATGGTTTTCGATCCTCGGCCATCAATATTTTTAAAATCTTCAGCAAAAACCAAACACAGGGCCTAAGTACTGGTGTCACTCAGAAGACAATTCAGCTATACAGAAGTCGAAAAAGAAAGACGTGTTGTCCTCAATATATATATATGGGGTAAATCACGTCGCATTGAGGGTTATTTAGTTATGGTGTGTGGATATCACCTGGAAGGGTCATTAAGTGCACTTCCATGGACATTTTTCTTGCGGTTCTTGCGGTGAACAGTACAGAGTGTGACACATTATTTTTTCTGTCTCGCGCTGTAGAGTACATGGAAGGGGTCTCGACGCCATTGGTTGACTTTCTCTGACAAGTTCTGACGCGCATGAGTATTTCAGTGGACGTTTTGGGGTGTAGATGGACCATGGACATATGGAATGTCATATTGAAGCGCTCCTGTAAAATAGTCCGTAAGGAGTGGTTTGTAGCGGAAGGGCCGTCAACCTTCCCATGCGCATTCAGACAGTAGTAGATAAAGTGTGAGGTGGACTTATGGCGTAGATATGGACCATCCTTGATCCAAATGGGCCGTATTGGGTGTGGTATTGAAGCGCTCGTGGAGTACAGTCCGATTGGAGTGGGTTGTGATGGCTTCCAATTTGCGCATGTGCAGTCTGGCAGTAGTAGAAAAAGTGCATTTACGTGGTCGTTTTGTGGTACAGGTGGACTAAATGGACCTTGGCGGTGTCATATTGAAGCACAAGTAGAGTAGAATCTGATTGGTGTTCTCTTAGTGGAACTGCCATCATTCTTCGCGTGCGCAGTTGGACAGTACTAGAAAAGGGCATTTCAGTGGACGTTTTGGGGTAGAGGTGGACCATCTGTGGTCAAAATGGGTCGTTTGGAGATACATTTTGCAGCACTAGTAGAGCAGAGTCCAACTGGGGTGGTTGTAGTGGAAGTGCCATCATTCTTTGCATGCGCAGTCGTGGAATAGTAGAGAAAGGGCAGTTGAGGTGGCAGTTATGGGGTAGAGGTGGGACATCCCTGGTTTGTTTGCGTGTGTGTGTGTGTGTGTGTGTAAGTGGTGGTGGAGATGGTGGTGGTAGTGGTGATGGTGGTGGTGCTGAACGCCCGTCTTAACGCAGTGAGGCCCTAACGCTAGGGATTAATTTCCCCTGCGGCTGGTATATCCAGATCCCAATGCACTAACCCTATGATTCCGACAGATGAGAGAAACAAAGATCAACACGATCACAAGTTTTCATATAGTTTATTCTTCTCATGTTACATTATTCCTAGGCTGGGGAAATCGCTTTGGGTATGTTTACAATTCAATTATGATCTTGTCCGTATAACATACGTATCGTCGTCTGCTCCTGTTCAACCAGAAACCGCCATTTGGTGTTGCGTCAATCTTCAGACATATTCGCTCTTGTCCGTTAGACTTATTCTCGCCTGCTCTTGTCCAAGCAGAAGCCGCCATTTGGTGTTGCGCCAATCTTCGGCCAAGTTCTCTCTTGTTCTTTAGATATATTCCTAATTGTCGTCGGGCAGTCCGGGATACTGCAACGTCAACAGCTTTTGCGCATTATGATCGCATTTTGCGAGGCCTCGATGGCCGGTAGTCTCATATCCTCTTCCAAGTGACACTTGTTCTTCATGATGAACATATGCATGGGATCGCTTTTCATTTCAAGCGGCAACAGGCTACTGTAGATGCTTTATTATTCGCAGAATTTATCTTTCGCGGTTTTACTTTCAAGTTAAAGTCGCGGGTTCTATGATTCGCAGATCCACAGTTGGTGAAGAGAAAACTATTTAAATGGCTGATACTAGTATACTCTTCAGAACATTTCTACTCGTCAGACTTTCAGTCATAGAGGATAAGTAATATGTTCGGCCCTGACGAAGAACAAATCGCGAATGAACAACAACCATTACAAAAGAGACTTTTCCCCGAAAACCGCGAAAGGTAATGTCCCGGTAACGTGGCCTGACTATCACCAAGTGAACTCTCGGTATCAGTATCACGTATATTTTTCTGCTTTCGCATTATATCGTAGTGTCTGGCGAACATGCGTTCCCCACACTTATATGTGTTGTAATGTATAAACCAAGTTGACGATGGAACGTATACTGTGTACGTCTTTGAAATACGCTTGCTTTTATGGATGTAACAAAGTAACGCCCACCAACGCCTAGCTTAACGCTTCAACGCTCTAGTGAAATAGCTCAGAAGCTCTGTTGGGTCTAGCTATCTCATCGAATTAACACTAGTTCATCAAAATGCAGTGACACCCGTAAACGTCCGTGGTTACCCCTGAACACCCGTCGTTACGCCTCAACGCCCTATCTTAACGCCTTAACCCCCTCTATCTTCATGCTTTGGCCATTGGCCCTTCACACTTGGTGGAAGTGACGTCCTCACCGCCTGGACCCTATAGCTGTTAGGGTGCACCAGGTTACCGGCGGCACCACCAGGTGACCACACAGGCGTGCGATGACGTCACATCCGGTGATGACATTACTTGCGGTAATGACGTCATCTTCAGAGTGGGATGGCACAGATAAGGGCTCGAACACACCCATAGTGGTTCACCCGGTGTGTTGTGAGGTCAGCCTACAAGCTATAGGTTTCAAGCAGCACCACCGGGTGAGTGCCTGGTGCTGTCCTCAGTTCTCGTGATGGCGTCACTTCCGGTAATGACATCATTTCTGTTGAAGTCAGAAGGGTCAAGGGCCAATGGTCAAAACGCGTGCGTGTAACTGGAGAGATCGATAATTCGTTGAGGCGTTACGAGAAGGCGTTAGGCTACGGCATTAAGGCGTTATGATAGGGCCTTAAGGCATTAAGATAGGGCGTTAAGGCGCAACGACGAGCGTTAAGGCGTAACGACGGGTGTTTACGGGCGTCACTGCATTTCGATTAATTAGTGTTAATTCCATGATACAGCTTCACTCATCAGAGCTTCTGAGCTATTTCACCACGGCGTCGAAGCGTTACGCTTGGCGCTGGCGAGCGTTACTGTGTCACGTACATAAAAGCAAGCGTATCCCAAAGAAGTGAACATTCGACGTTCAACCGTCATCATGGGTTATACACGTTTTGAGTGCGAACGCATGTTCGCCAGACACTACGATATAATGTGAAAGCAGAAAAATATACATGATACTGATACCGGGAGTTCGCTTGCTGATAGTCAGGCCACGTCCCAAGGACGTTTGAGTGAGAAAGGACCATCTTTTGGGATGATATTGTGACATAATAATCTAATGTGAAATAAAATAGCTTTTACCAAATTTTCCTCCCAGAAAGCAGGAAGAACATTTTTGAAAACATCACCTTTTTTGGTACACACATGTTCTCCATTTTGAATATACCCATGATTCTCTGCTCGGGGGTTATGCAAATAGGCTTAAAATCACGAAGTTTTAGCTCTAAAGTTTTTGTCGTTCCGAAGATAGTGTAGAAAGTTTAGTAAGTGGGCATACTGGACCTCCAGGCCTGGTAAGGTTAAGACGGGCGTTCAGCAACAGCACCGCCACTACTACCACCACCACAACTGCTACCACCATAACCTCCACCGCCACCTAAACACACACAGAAACACAGCGGGAATGGTCCACCTCTACCTCAAAACTGCCACATCAACTGATTCCCCACACTACCCATTTGGACCACAGATGGTCCACCTCTACCCCAACATGTCCGCTCAAATCCTCATTTCTATTATTGACCGATTGCTCTGACTGACGGAAGTTCCACCACAATCCACACCAGTCGGACTCTACTACATGAGTGCATCAATGTAGAACCCCACACGACCACGGAGTTTCTACCTGTACCACAAACTGTCAACTCAAATATGCTTTTTTCTACTCCTTGCGCAAATTTACAGCACTTTCACGAGCGCTTCAATATGACGCCCTACACGACCCATTTGAACCACAGATGAGCCATCTCTACCCAAAATGTCCACTCAAATGCTCTTTTTTGCTACTCCTTGGCTGGGCATGCGCAGATTGAGGAGAGTGGCACTACAAACCAGTCCAGTCGGATTCTGTTCCACGAGCACTTCAATACAGCCCATTTGGATCAGGGATTGCTCACCTAGACCCCAAAACGTCCATCCTCGACCTGTCTGTCCACTGCGCATGCTAGTCAGATCTCTCAGCGAAAGTTGCCAACAGCCCCGAGACCCTTCCCATCACACAACGTGAGACATAAAAACAAGTATGAGAGTTCCACAACACATGTGTAAGTGCAAGGGTATAGGGTATAGATTACGTCAGCGGGCAAATCGGATCTACCCGTGAGTAAGGTTTGCCCTTCCCGCGGGTAAGGTAGGTCTACAAGCGGGTACGATGAGTCTGTAAGCGGTAAGATGGCGGGTAAGTTGCATGCAAACTCGCGGATAGGATGGTGAGTACGGTTGATACGGTATAACTGCGCATGCGTGCATCCGGGCGCGCGAGACGAGGTCACCAAGTTTTCCGCGCCACACCGCCATGTCTGATGCCGTTCTGAATAAAAATAGAACTCTCACGCTTGGTCGTCTAATGGTTTATTTAACCTTCCATCCCATTTAAATAATTCATTCGAATACCGATGTTTAAAATGAAGACATTGATCAGTACGATGAACGCTTATTAAGCATGAGTGGACGAGCATCGATGTTGTAGTATTCACTCTGTATACCATGAGAAGATAATATGTGTTGACATTTAGAAAGTGTTCTTATAGCAATATTTTCTTTATTCCTGCGAAGTAGGCTCTCATTTGCAAATTGTCCAGTAGTCAGTGAGTCCATCCGAATCCTTTCGTCGGCAAAATAAGTAGAACCGTTGACATTAAAACCTGGTTTTTGGCGTGAACGTGCATTTGGAGACTGTTATCAGCAAGTTCTGAGCTGACCTACTTTTGATGAAAATTTGACCTATTTAAGTGACCTAAAACATTACGCTTGGACCCCCAAGTCATCTTCCTCCCCCTACTTCGTAGGTCTTGTAACGTTAGTCACACTACTCATGTTTTAGGTGACACTGTCTTCGTATAGCACAGATTTTAGTGTTGATTATTAGTCGAGTTCCATGCTGGATTCACCCAGCGAACCCATTCATTCCAGCGACCACCAGAGTTAGACCCCCAACCCCAGCACTATAGCGCCAGTTCTAAATGACAAAACATAATGTCTTCTCGTGTATTCAGCTACTGGGGCCGTATCATTACGGGCGCCAGAGGGGTACTGTATGTGATACTTATCTAATATTAACCGGATTAAACGCACAACCAAAATCTCAGTGTGAGAATAATACTCAGACCACTCTACTACGACTATATCAAATAGGACGATGGATAGATTCATGCTGCAGATATCAATCGATCGAAGTTTGAAAGATTCCGTCTCCTTTTATCGAGGAAAAGACGAACGAATTGATTTACGTTACTTTCCTAAACGACAAAGCTACGAGGAAGAGTGCTGTGAAACACTATCAATGGTTACTCATCAAAGCCCGAATCGATCTCATAGACGATATCGTACGACTGGACACATATATCACACAATATTTGCAGTCATTTCAATGTTTGGTTTGAATAAATTATTATGATTAATCTAGGAGATATGCATTGCCAAACAGTGCACGATGCAGGAACAACTGATAACCTCCAGTATGGCGAACCCGTAAAAAGCATACCTTCAAACAGTGGTGAATTTTTAAGCAGATATGAAAAAGACGCAGCTTTCCACGAATTTCCACAGATTCTGCATCTTCGAGGGATAACTTTGAGCAAAATCCTCATGACAAAGCCTTCCAACTTCTCGCCGAGGATGTCAAGACCCGAGTCATAGACGGCTTGGAAGTTCTGCAGAAGAGCGATCTACTGCAGAATTCGTCCAGCTATTGAGCGATTGTGGTGTCCAACAGCCAGAGAAGGATTTGGGTGTTCAGGTCTTCTTTTTGTATCCTAGATTTCTCCGTAAATCAGCACTTATCTTCTCTGAATGTGTCCCGTATAGAATGATTGCGGAAGCAGGTGTGTCTGTGAAATCTAGGATAGAGCATGACGCGGTTGAAGGTAATGTGCAATCACCAGACGATGAAAGGAGTCAAGTTCAAAAGAAACATTTCTCAACTACTCAACAGATCAATTCTAGATGTAAAGGACATGAACTGGCCTCCATCACCTCAGCACATTTCACTCAAAGTGCTGAAGCCACCGTCCTAACTCGTCCTTTCAATTGTCTCTCCTGGGTCATAATCTCCAATGTACGAGTTGTCACAGCGAAACAGCTCACCAATTACCAGTATACGAGTTGTCAGAGCATTTCCATCATAGCTCTCTAGATCTGTATCTAATACCGCTTATGCCGGTGCTAGGGGCCGTGTGGTCATATCATCCAAGTTGCCACATGAACAGGTACAATAAAAGCGTACCTGAGATACAACACATATCACGAATCGTTAGATTCTTGGTATGTGCTTTAGAATAGGTTTACCAGAAGACTATTCTGTGAAGTCATGTGACGCAGTCAGTATGTCGGCACCTCTTCCCACTTCCCTTATATGTGTTGCAATTTTATCCTGTATATGGCGAGATTCTGCTGGTGGACGTTTCGTCCCCGAGGCCCGCCCCCTGTACAGACCTTTTGGTCTTTGATATATGTTGGCATTTGTGGGAAGTTGATGCTGGGTCGACATCGGGCCTTACAGACTAGTCTTTTGTGTTAATTGCCGTCATTTACATCTGACGACGATACAGCTCACCAATCTCCAATGTACGAGTTGTCACAGCGAAACAGCTCACCAATTACCAGTATACGAGTTGTCAGAGCATTTCCATCATAGCTCTCTAGATTTGTATCTAATACCGCTTATGCCGGTGCTAGGGGCCGTGTGGTCATATCATCCAAGTTGCCGCATGAACAAGTACAATAAAAGCGTACCTGAGATACAACACATATCACGAATCGTTAGATTCTTGGTATGTGCTTTAGAATAGATTTACCAGAAGACTATTCTGTGAAGTCATGTGACGCAGTCAGTATGTCGGCATCTCTTCCCACTTCCCTCATATGTGTTGTAAGTAATGGAATACTGCAGTCAGAGAGGAAGTAGATGTTTCCATGGACGTGCCAGTCGAGGTCCGTGATCATGAAAAACATCTGAGCCTCTCCGTAGGACATCACATAATGTGCAAGCAATGGCCGTGTGCGTTCACCCTAAGCATGTATCTTTACCACAAGACAGACGGAATGTAGCTAGTGTCTACCCTCCACCGGCTTGAGCACTGTATCTCAAAGATTAAGCTCCAGGAGGTTAAGCTGTTGCCAGTCAACGCCTGCGGCAGCAAATGCACGTCAAGATATACCGATTCCCATCGTTGTGTTTGGCAAATTACAAGCGTCTAGTCCGTCATTCATAATCCAGCCGTCGTCCATTAGAGAATATCCGCGTCCATAATCCAAAGACCTATTCCATATTCCATATAACAGTATTAGCGCTCATATCGACCAAATCCGCTTGCCATTGGGCATCTAGTCCTCCCACGATGACCCGGTTCCGTAGAAAATGGCGACGGGCAGCTCGATGTAAGCTGCAACGGCGCACGGTTTTCTTGTATAACCTGCGCACGGTCATTTAATCGGGAGGATCCTTTACTGCGCCACGAACGCTCATTCCACGAGGGCGCGACGGAACAATGTAATGAATGTGGTCAATTCTTCAAACGACCCAGCCAGTTAAGGCGGCATCAGCGTTTGATTCATGCCCCGTCTCTACGGTTTGGGCGACAACTTCCCACTAAAGTGGCACCCAGGAGGGTCAGACCCAGTGAAGATGAGCCCGGTAAGACGAATGCCACTGGTGATGCGATCAGAGAGAGCCCGCCTGTACCCACAGTTCAGAAGAGCCTAGATATCCAGCCAGTCCCTAGCATTATTGTTGCTAGTGATACGCCTGACGACATCAAACATTTTCTGGAAGATGTAGTGGATGTTCCTAGCGATCTGTTACAGGACGCCCATCCAGTGAGTGACATCTATCGGCGCCAATGGCCTATGATACGGCACGTTTTCCACCGTGATCGCCCTATTCCACATATCTACAATTTCCCACTGACCGATCTCACCCTTCTACGCAGCTACGTGGAAGCCATCTTCAATGACCAAGCTACGGTCTTCAAATTGAATGTCGCTTTCGGGTACATCTTACGTCGCAAAGAGACGGACCAGTTACGGTATTATTATGCCAGTAATAACAGCCATGTGTTTGACCAGCCGTTCACCATCATTAACCGGGCGTCGCTAGAGACGATGCTGGAGAAACTGGACATCGTGGATCCCTTGAGATGGGCACGTCGCCAACGTCCCAACACACAATGGGTCGTAGAGAGGGTCACCAATGTTACGTTCTTCGTTACCAAGCTGATCGACCACCCCCATCGGCTGAATGCGTCACCCTTGCACTGAATAGTAGAACATGCCGTATATACTCTCTATGTCTACATGCTGATCGTTGACTTGAGCTCAGTAAACATTAAATGTGACGGTGCGCTAAATAATAAAACATGGTGTTTGATATTTCAATTTGTTTTGCTGTGAACATACTAAACATACCCAGGGCGGCTCCCCCAGTCTGGGTATGATGTAACATTTGAGATAATAAACTGTATAAACATTGCTGAACTTGTTGTTATTCACGACAACCGCTTTCCGCTATACTTGGATGAAATATATATCCCGATGTGATATAGTGCCCTTGCACACTTCCGAAACTTTCATTTAACCCGCGCGCGTGCGGTCGGATAACCCCCGCGCGCGCTGCGGCCCGGGCGGCCCGGGCCAGGAAAAACCCGGATGTTGAAAATCCGGACCTAGACCCCAAAAGGTCTATTTCCATACCCTTTTCCCACAATTCCCTGTCTGCGCATGCGCAGAATGTTGAACACGAACGACACACTAGTCCAGGCAGGTGCTCCCTCACGAGAGCTTCAAAATAAGACCTCATACGAGACCATAGGATCATTAGGGGCTCACCTAGACCCCAAAATGTCTATTTCCATACCCTTTTCCCACAATTCCCTGTCTGCGCATGCGCAGAATGTTGAACACGAACGACGCACTAGTCCAGGTGGATGCTCCCTCACGAATGCTTCACATTGATAACTCACTCGATCCAATCGGCCCACTCGTGGCCCACCCAGACCCCAAAACGTCTATTTCCATACCCTTTTCCCACAATTCCCTGTCTGCGCATGCGCAGAATGTGGACAACGACCGCGACACTAGTCCAGGCGGATGCCCCGTCACATAGGCTTCACATTGATACCTCATACAACTCCATCGGCCCATTAGGGACCCCCCTCGATCCCAAAACGTCTATTTCCATACCCTTTGTCTACTGCGCATGCGCAGAATGACGATATTCCAACCCCACACGCACCCCATCGGATGCTGCTTCACGAATGCTTCACATTGATACCTCATACGACTCCATCGGACCATTAGGGGCTCCCCTAGATCCCAAAACGTCTATTCCATACCCTTGGTCTACCGCGCATGCGCAGAATGACCATATTCCAACCCCACACCCAGCCCATCGGATGCCCCCTCACATATGCTTCACATTGATACCTCATTCGACTCCATCGGACCACTAGTGACCCACCTAGACCCCAAAACATCTATTTCCATACCCTTGGTCTACCGCGCATGCGCAGAATGACTATATTTCAACCCCACACCCACCCCATCAGATGCCCCTTCACGAATGCTTCACATTGATACCTCATACGACACAATCGGTACACTAGGGATCCCTCTTGCCCCTGAAAATTGCCGGAGAATGCCGGAGAATTTGGGACTAACTTCTGTCCGCGGAGGCAGACCGCATCACCACCAGACAGCATCACCGCGGAGGAATATACACGCCCGATTCACGCAGACCGGAAGTCATACATGACGTCACACTTGCGCAGAACACCGCCACAAAACCGCCACAAAATCTCATACCTGCGCACAACACTCCCGCGCACACCACTTTCTCGCGCATGCGCAGTGAGACGAATGTGACTCGAACGGTCCTTTGGTTACTACTTTTAACATTCGATTTGTCACAAAATGAACAATTTCGGTGGGGGTGCCTAAACTCCATACCAAATTATTATTTCTGTGGCATAAACACGGTTGCGTACATTGAAGCTGTGAGAGAAGGGATTATCTTCCATTGAGATGATTGAAGCGAGTATTAGAAATAGTTCAAAATGATAAGAGCAACTTCACGGATTGTAGGGGTCGTGATTTTTTTTTTTTTTACCCCTTAAGCTAGGGAGCTGAAACTTACCACACTATACCCTTGGGTCAAGCTTTACCAGAAAATCCAAGATGATCACAGTGACGTCATCTTCAAAACAGGCATATTTTGGTCGATTTTTCGGTCAGATTTTTCGAATATTTTTTGTATGTGTTTTCTTTGCAAAAAAAGCATGATAAATTAGTAAATATTAGTCTGATGTGAAATAAAATAAATTTTCCCCAATTTTTCTCGAAGAAAATCGGGAATTTTGAAGAAAAATGACGAAAACATCAAATTCTGGTACCTCACATGGCCGCCATCTTGAATTTCCCCATGATCCTCACGTTCATGAAGTTAGAGAGCAGGGGATATTTTGAGCCTATTTGCATAAATAGGCTCATTTGTTCGTGAAGTTAGAGAGCAGTTCACAGTTCACAGTTCACAATTCAGTCGGCGATTCAGTGGACCAGTCATTATTTGGAATATGAATAACATTCTAACGTATATCTCCTAAATTTAAGGGAGATAGGATCTTCATATTTGGCAGTAATACAACACTCGTCAAGTCCTACACGCTGACCTAATTAGTTTCCACTTCCGCCGCTAGGGGGTGGTGCTGTGAATAGCCGCCGAATAGCCTACTGGCCTATATCTCTCGATCTATAGTGGATAGGGTCTTCATATTTGGCAGCTACACAACACTCGTCAAGTCCTACATGCTGACCTAATTAGTTTCCACTTCCGCCGCAAGAGGGCGGTGCTGTGAATAGCCGACTGAATAGCAGCCGAATAGCCTACTGTTCTATGTCTCCCGATCTATATTGGATAGGGTCTTCATGTTTGGCAGTTATACAACACTCGTTAAGTCCTACATGCTGACCTAATTAGTTTCCACTTCCGCCGCTAGGGAGCGGTGCTGTGAATAGCCGACGAATATCCTACTGGGCTATATCTCCCGATCTATAGTGGATAGGGTCTTCATATTTGGCAGTTATACAACACTCGTTAAGTCCTACATGCTGACCTAATTAGTTTCTACTTCCGCCGCTAGGGGGGGGGGCGGTGCTGTGAATAGCCTACTGGCCTATATCTCCCGATCTATAGTGGATATGGTCTTCATATTCGGCAGTTACACAACACTCGTCAAGTCCTACATGCTGACCTAATTAGTTTCCACTTCCACCGCTAGGGGGCGATGCTGTGAATAGCCGACTGAATAGCCGCGGAATAGCCTACTGGCCTATATCTCCCGATCTATATTGGATAGGGTCTTCATATTTGGCAGTTATACAACACTTGGCAAGTCCTACCTGCTGACCTAATTAGTTTCCACTTCCGCCGCTAGGGAGCGGTGCTGTGAATAGCCGACGAATATCCTACTGGGCTATATCTCCCGATCTGTAGTGGATAGGGTCTTCATATTTGGCAGTTATACAACACTCGTCAAGTCCTACATGCTGACCTAACTAGTTTTCACTTCCGCCGCTAGGGGGCGGTGCTGTGAATAGCCGAATGAATAGCCGCCGAATAGCCTACTGGCCTATATCTCCCGATCTGTAGTGGATAGGGTCTTCATATTTGGCAGTTATACAACACTCGTCAATTCCTACATGCTGACCTAATTAGTTTCCACTTCCGGCGCTAGGGGGCGGTGCTGTGAAAAGCCGACTGAATAGCCGCCGAATAGCCTACTGGCCTATATCTCCCGATCTATAGTGGATATGGCCTAATTAGGTCAGCATGTAGGACTTGACGAGTGTTGTGTAACTGTCAAATACGAAGACCCTATCCACTATAGATCGGGAGATATAGGCCAGTAGGCTATCCGGCGGCTATTCATTCGGCTATTCACAGCACCTCCCCCTAGCTGCGGAAGTGGTAACTAATTAGGTCACCATGTAGGACTTGACGAGTGTTGTATAACTGCCAAATATGAAGATCCTATCTGCCTTAATTTAGGAGATATACGTCAGAATGTTATTCGTATTCCAAATAATGACTGGTCCACTGAATCGCCGACTGAATTGTGAACTGTGAACTGCTCTCTAACTTCACGAACAAATGATCCTCTACTCCGTGTTTTATGCAAATAGGCTCAAAATATCCCCAATATGATAAACTAAAAAGTCGCGGAGTGTCAGCTTTCATTTTTTGTCGCTCCGGAGATAGGGGAGAAAGTTTAGTAGAGGAGTCATAATACCCCCCCCCCCCCAGGCCTGGTAGGGCTAAACAAACAAAGAATGAAGTACACCTGAGCTTTTTGGGCTACAGCTATTTGGGCTGAAACTGAAGCGCAAATGGAATGCAGATTTTCCTGACTGTTTTTTGTCCCCCACCGCAACGCGAATGGTTCTTGATTCTATGTGTCCGTGCATGTCCGTGCATGTCTGTTCGAATGATTACTTCCTAACGCTTTGTTGGATTCTTCCGAAATTCGGCATACACATTCCTTGCGACAAGACACCAGTCGGTATCGCGTTTCAGCAACATCTGCCTGAAGGTGGCGCCACTGGGTCAAAATGGTTCTTGCTTCTATGTGTCCGTGCGTGTCCGTGCATGTCCGTGCATGTCTGTTCGAATGATTACTTCCTAACGCTTTGTTGGATTCTTCCGAAATTCGGCATACGCATTCCTTGCGACAAGACGCCAGTCGGTATCGCGTTTCAGCAACATCTGCCTGAAGGTGGCGCCACTGGGTCAAAATGGTTCTTGCTTCTATGTGTCCGTGCATGTCCGTGCATGTCTGTTCGAATGATTACTTCCTAACGCTTTGTTGGATTCTTCCGAAATTCGGCATACGCATTCCTTGCGACAAGACGCCAGTCGGTATCAGCGAGATCCACCTGAAGGTGGCGCCACTGGGTCTTGTTCCAATCTTCTGTTCATGTCCGTGGTTTCCATTCAAATTTTTCACAAGCGATAATTTCCAAATGCTTTGTCCAATAATTAGGCATCCCTAAATTACAAGCGTCTAGTCCGTCATTCATAATCCAGCCGTCGTCCATTAGAGAATATCCGCGTCCATAATCCAAAGACCTATTCCATTTTCCATATAACAGTATTAGCACCAAATTCAAAAAGACAATCATAGTATACATAAACATAGGCTTGTTTCCTGCAAGAGAGAAGCGGTCAACAGTTTTCAATGATGCCGGCAAGACATCATGATGTTCCAAAAATATCAAATCCGTATCGCTGATCAGTATTCTTAATCCATAATATTCGTTATAGAGTCGTCATCTAAAAAAAAGATGTATCTCAGTCACGCTTTGATTGTGACTGTTCATATGAGTACCATGAGGATCTTGAAGTACATGGGTTCATACGGCCCCTAGCCCCGGGTTAAGCGGAATTAGACACAAGTTACGAAACGTAGCGCCATAGATCTTGCACGCTACGTTCGTATTTTGCTATCAGCATGCGATATGTATCGCCAAATTTGAGAAACTTTGAGTGGAGGCGCTTGGTGGAATAGCCCTGTTTTATAAGTTTCTGCAACAATGTTTTGTGACGTTGATTAAAATCATCACATTTAACACAGGATCTAGCAAATGCTACTAAGCGAGATATGTATACGCCATATGCAGGTCCCACTGGAATATTACTATCCAGAGAGGGGTAGTTTACGATGTCGAAATTGTAATCATCTCTTTTGTCATAAAGTCGACGAGAGAGAATGCCCGCTTCATTTTTATAGATTTGTCACATTTATTTATTTCATTTGTTCTTCTTTCTTCCGCTTCTCGCTGTTTTGAATTTCATGTCGCTTTAAATGAAGGACACCATTTTCTTAAATTTGCTGTCCAGTCCTTCTATTCCACATCATATGATTTACACTAAAGCTTTTGCAGGAACCATATTTTTTTTCAGAAGTATAATATGAAATAACTGGCGGGGGAATCCCCGCAGTACCGAACCTGTGTTAGTTTTGAATTTTGTGTCGCCTTAAATGAAGGACATTTCCTTCAACTTTGCTATGAAATCATTCTATTCCACATCATATGATTTACCCAAAAGCTTTTGCATGAACCTTATTATATTTCAGAAGTATAATATGAAATAACTGGCGGGGAAATCCCCGCAGTACCGAACCCCTGTTTTTTTAAATTTCGTGTCATCTTAATTGAAGGACAACATTTTCTTCAATTTTGCTATCAAATAATTGTATCTCACACCATATGATTTACCCTAAAGCTTCTGCAGGAACCATTTGTGTCCACAGTGTAATTTACTATATTAATTACAACTGAATTCCTAAAGTTTGGGTGCACAATGTGCATATGATCAATTTCCTGAAATGAATTGAATTCCACCTTGTGGTTTTTCGGACTGTGATAGATGATGGCATGCAGTGTGGTTGTTTCATGTACAGGGAGCTTTCTATGGCTTTCATGTCAGCACACCTACCACTACCCTCAAGAAGAGCATGTCCCCATCTCCAGGGCGCCGAGCTGCACCCTCTATCTCCCAAACTAGCCCTCGCCCGACCCTCATATATTTGTGTTTGAGCATATATATCTCCAATATATCTTGGCAGAAGCTGAAATTTGTGTGTTGTCTGCAATATTGAGATAATATTGGGATAATTGCAACCTCAAAAGGTTTCAATTTATCAGGCACAGACCCATGTTTTTGTATTTGGTAAATGGATCCCTTGTCTACATGTATATATTTTTGCTTGGAATTGTTTTTCTTGCCAATCCGCTTCTGGGTGGCGCCACCTTGTGCCAAATTAAATTGCATCTCCAGACAATAACTTTTGAAAACCTTAAGGATTCTTTCCAAATTTGGTGTGGTGCTACCTTGTCTCAAGATCTGGCTTGAGAATGTTTTTCATGTTGATAGGGGGACTACCTGAAAGCTAAGTTAAGTGTTTCCAGACAATAACTTTTAAAAACCTGAACCGATTCATTCCAAATTTGGTGTGTAGGTACCTCGCCTCAATTTCTCGTTTGGCATTGTTTTTCATGCCGATCCACATATAGGTGGTGCCACCTGGGGGTAAATTTAAAATTGTTTCCAGACAATAACTTTTTAATACTTAATAATGAACTTGGTATACATGTACCTTACCTGAAGGTTTCACTTGGTATTGTTTTTCTTGTCGATCTGCTCATAGGTGGCGCCACCTGTAGGCCAAGTTAACATTTTCTATTTCCAATGTCAAGGGATCTTGCTTCAAGATCTCGGTTGGGATTATTTTTTATGCCTATCTGCCTACACATGGCGCTACCTGAGGGCCAAGGTAAAATTGCATTTCCGGACAGTAACTGTTGGAACTTTTAAATTTGGTATGTGGATACCCTCAAGTTATCTTATGGGGCCATGTTAATGATGTTTTTCCTAAGTTTTACGTTTTTACTTTCTTCACAAATGATGAATGTTTCCTTTACTAAAGATGCAAAAGGCATGCCTCCAATCGTATTCGATCGACTGTATCTAGTTGCATATGCATTCCTTGTGACAAGATGTTGATTGGTATTGCGTTTCAGAAAGATCTGCCTGTAGGTGGCGCCACTAGGGTTCTTTCCGTTCTTTTGTGCTGCAAGCAATAACTTTGAAACGCTTTGAAATGTTGCTCGAAATTTGGTTTCCGGGCAATAACTTGAGAACTGCTCATCAAATTCTTCCCAAATTAGGCATGCATATACATTGTACCTTGCCATGAGATGTTGCTTGGAAGTGCGTTATCCGCTTCTGCTCAGAAAGTGACGCCACCTGATGACAAAATCTGAAATTTGTTTTTGGCTCATCGGATTCTTCTCAAATTTAGCATGCATTCACCATGCCAGGAGATGTTGCATGGGATTGCCTTTCACTCACTTGCACTTACAGGTGGCGCCACCTGGTGGCAAAATCCCAAATTTGTCTCAGGGTAATACCATGACCTAAGATGTCGCTTGAGATTGTATTTCGCCCACTTGCGCCTATAGGTGGCGCCATCAGGTGTTAAAATCAAAATTTGTTTTCAGCTATTAACTTGAGAACTGCTCATCGGAATCTCCTCAAATTTAGCATGCATGTATCATGCCAGGAGATGTCACTTGGGATTGTGTTTCGCACACTTGTGCATACAAATCTAAATTTGGTTTCGGGGCAATAACCCCTTTTCAGATTCTTCCCAAAGTGTGTATGCTGATACACCATGTCATGAGATGATCCTTCGGATTGCATTTCGCCCACTTGCACCTACAGGTGGCGACACCTGGTGGCAAATTTAAAATTTGGTTTCCAGACAATAGGTTGAGGATGCATTCAGCTTCTTGTCAAATTTGGTTTTCAGATAATATGCCTTGAGATGTCACTTGGGGTCGCTTCTCGGTTACATAATTTTCATGCTTCATTGCATGGAAGCTAATTTACAGAAGCAAAAAAAGTTCAGTCAACCGTTGATTTTAAAACTTGGGAAGGCAGAATTAAGACCCTCGGCATCCAACACCTATGAAGTATAGCAGTTGCCTCCCTCATGTATATCCCCTCGAGACCAACAATGCTAAAAAATATTGCTGCCATTTCGGCGGGGGACTTGGCGTCCACTGGCTGCTTGTTCTCTTTCTTCTGCTATCTCTCGTCATTAAATTTTTGGCGTCGTAGTTGTTCGTGGGGATAACTATGGGATCCGGTAGAGTTATTCAAAACCGACAAAAACCCAAAAATGGTTCCAGTTAGAGCCAGGAACTTTTTTGATTCATAAAACTTCGCCAGGGGTCCTTAGAGTGACATGAAGCCGGAATTGAAACAATGAAATTGCTCAAGAGTACTGTTGTCTGGAACAGTAATGAATGTACAAGATCCATTCGTTGCTTCGGAACCATGAACATGTATTTCATTTGCCAAGGTGTTAAATGTATATATAAAAGAACTGTGTCCAAGACAAAACTGATAAAGTTTAATTGGTTGTGAGGTAAGAAACAAAGACACTATAACATGATCATTATAAAATAATAAAAAAATAAAAAAAACACTAGTAACATTCAGGATAATTGTGAACAGTCAACAAAAAGATATTTTAGACAGTCACGTAACATTTTTTCAATCTGTCTCTCAATCTGTGATCTTCGGATATCTGTGATACTCTCAAGAGCCTGTCATCTTTAGCCATAAACTCTCTGATATATTCATAGTCATCTTTTACAAAATGAAATTTTTCAAGCAGCTGACAGAACTGGAACCTGGAAGGCCTCACCATATAGAGTTTATACGCCAAAGTGCTAACTTTTTGTGTTGTTCATAGTGAACTAAGAACATAGTGACCAAGATGATCACGAAGGATGATCGTATACAGATAACAATCAACAACAACAAGTCACTATTTTTCATTAAAAAAAATACAAATGACAAACCTGTACCAGTGATCAGCACGTGACCAACAAGTCTGTCATTTTTTTTTAATTTGACGGGCTGCAATAAATTGACAGTGGCTTGATTAGCAGTGGGAGTCTTTGTTGATGTTGTTGTTGTTGTTGTTAATAATTTCTTTCCGCTGTCATTGTGGTGTATGAAAAGGTGGTAAATAATTATATTCTTGGAAAAAAAATTTATTAAAAACAGCAACAACAACATCGACGAATACACCCATTGCTAATCAAGCAACTGTGAATAAATTGCCCCCCCCCCCCCCCAGATCAAGAGTGCAATTTGCACTTCTCGAAATCGCAGCCGTCAGATTCCCGTGGAGTGCAATCTGGGCATGGGCGCTGGATCCCAGATATCTGGTTAAATAGTGCATTTACTAACGAACCAGAAATGTATTTATAAGCTTCGGCTTTCACCTTTCTCTTGATGTTCAGTGTTGAACTTTAGTATTCAAACCATTAACGCAGGTATTCAAATGCAGAACGCATTATGAACACATGTGTTCATTATTTTAACACACGCATTCAAAGTTTGAACAATAGCATTCTAAACTCTAACATAAGTGTTCACAACTTTAACACGCGTATTCAATCCTGAACACTCTCAGAACACGTTGGCATCCGATTTATTTACAGTGTAGGTATATTATTGATTTTTATGAACGCAAATTCACCCGATCTGACGCCGGTCGGAAAGCTGATATTTTGCGATAGGAAATTTTGATTCAACGGTTCAGCCCCACGTTGTCAATATCACAAAATTAAATGTCAGTAGCTTTTAGCTTGTTGAACTATATTATGATCAGCATGTTCAAATAACCTCTTATGACAATTTCCCACGCAAAATCGTCTCTATCCGTCCTGCACCCGATAGTACCTCCAATATTTCACCGATTGACCGTAATCAAATGCACAGACGAGCCTGCCATGATGTTTTAATTGTCAAAGAATTGTCACAGAATAGCGGGAAACTGATTTAGCTGTAGATTCCATTAGTCCTCGCGTGGACGATCGATAAAACAGTCTGTCTCACTGGACGAAATATTATACAAACTGAATGAAAGTGCTTGTTTTATAGCCAATCAAATATTCTGTTATATATAGATAGTTATAGATATATGAAGTCATGAAGTCTTAGTTGCGAAGCAGGTAGACAGATATTTGTGTACGTGCTTGTTTTATAGCCAATCAAATACTCTGTTATAGATAGACAGTTCTAGATATATGAAGTCATGTCTTAGTTGCGAAGCAAACAGACATCATCGAATACACCCACTGCTAATCAAGCAACTGTGAATTAATTGCACCCCTCAGATCAAGAGTGCAATTTGCACTTCTCGAAATCGCAGCCGTCAGATTCCCGAGGAGTGCAATCTGCGCATGGGCGCTGGATCTCAGATATCTGGTTAAATAATGTATTTACTCACAAAGTTCGAACTAGAAATGTATTTATCAGTTTCGGTTTTCTCCTTTCTCTTGATACGTTGGTCAGCTCTATTACAATTAATTCAACAAGCTAAACCCTATTGACATTTAATTTTGTGATATTGACAAAAAAAAATCTATCACAAAATTTCGGCCTCCCAACCTGGGTCAGATCGGGTGGATTTGCGCGTATAAAAATCAATAATACCTACCGCTTTGCACTCGTTTGGATAGAATACATATTTGCCTACTTCCCTGACCATTTATTACAAAAGGCTCGATATTTTTTTATCTTTTGTCGTGTATGGAAATGAAAGGAGCTGGACAGAGGAAATAATGGTCAGGGAAGTATAGGCAAATGATTCTATCCAAACCAGTACAAAGCGATACACTGTAATCTGAGGTATTCAGTTATCGAGCGCCTAAATTGTAACACATACTGAACGCGCAAGTTATACTCCCCACAGCGCATGCTTCATTTCACAGGCTCATTTATCACCCCTGCCTCCAATAGCGGAAGTTGACCTTTACTACGTTGCTATGACGTATAGGGGAACCCCACGTACGCACGGTTCAGTTTGAATCCGGCCGAACAACTTCAGTTTTGCACATGAGCGAACTACTTTTCATATGCTCTGTCCAGATAAACAGGGAAAATAATCTCCAGATAATTCCTTTTACCGCTAGATCAACAGACGTATTTTGCAGACTTGAAAAGTAATCGAAATGTTCGGCAAACATCTATTTTACTGTATATGATGTCACATCCGACGATGTGCGCGTTGGCCCGGAATCCAGTCCAAAAATCTGACTGGTGGCTGGGGTATTATTAGACCCCCAGCGAGGTGGTTGTGCGTAATTGGGTTCAAATTGTTAACTTCCATGTTATATGTTTAACTCATTCAAACCATTAACGCAGGTATTCAAATGCATGACGCATTATGAACACATGTATTCATTACTTTAACACACGCATTCAAAGTTTGAACAATAGCATTCTAAACTCTAACATTAGTGTTCACAATTTTGACACCCGTATTCAATCTTGAACACTCTCAGAACACGTTGGCGTCCGATTTATTTACAGTGCAGGTATTATTGATTTTTATGAACGCAAATCCACCCGATCTGACCCAGACCGGGAGGCCGAAATTTTGCGATAGGAAGTTTCGATTCAACGGCTAAGCCCTACGTTGTCAATATCACAAAATTAAATGTCAGTGGGGTTTAGCTTGTTGAGCTATATTAGTAGTAGGTAGCCGGTATCCGTCACGTAAAGTGCCTCACTGCGCATGCGCGATGACGTCATTTGTGGGCGTGCGCATGCGTGAGTTTATGCAAATGAGTGGGCGTGGCCTTTTATGCAAATGAGGTCATTGGGTGCATTGGGTATATTCAAGATGGCGGCTTGTTTTTTCTAGGTTAGGGGTGGTCGTATTCAAGATGGCGGCCAATTGCACTTGTTTGACCCTTCATTTGCATATTTTCAAGATGGCGGCCTGTTTTTTCTAGGTTAGGGGTGGTCGGATTCAAGATGGCGGCCTGTTTTTGTAGGTCAAGGACACTTGCACTTGTTTCGCGCCTCATTTGCATATTTTCAAGATGGCGGCCTGTTTTTTCTAGGTTAGGGGTGGTCGGATTCAAGATGGCGGCCTGTTTTTTTGTAGGTCAAGGTCAATTGCACTTGTTTCGCTCGTCCTCATTTGCATATTTTCAAGATGGCGGCTTGTTTTTTCTAGGTTAGGGGTGGTCGGTTTCAAGATGGCGGCCTGTTAATGAGTTTTATGCAAATGAGGTCATTGGGTGCATTGGGTATATTCAAGATGGCGGCTTGTTTTTTCTAGGTTAGGGGTGGTCGGATTCAAGATGGCGGCCAATTGCACTTGTTTCACCCTTCATTTGCATATTTTCAAGATGGCGGCCTGTTTTTACTAGGTTAGGGGTGGTCGGATTCAAGATGGCGGCCTGTTTTTTTTGTAGGTCAAGGTCAATTGCACTTGTTTCGCGCCTCATTTGCATATTTTCAAGATGGCGGCCTGTTTTTTCTAGGCTAGGGGTGGTCGGATTCAAGATGGCGGCCTGTTTTTTTTTTGGCGGTCAATTGCACTTGTTTCACGGTCCTCATTTGCCTATTTTCAAGATGGCGGCCTGTTTTTTCTAGGTTAGGGGTGGTCGGATTCAAGATGGCGGCCTGTTGTCCAAATGAGGTCATTGGGTGCATTGGTACTATTCAAGATGGCGGCTTGTTTTTTCTAGGTTAGGGGTGGTCGGTTTCAAGATGGCGGCCCATTGCACTTGTTTCGGTCCTCATTTGCATATTTTCAAGATGGCGGCTTGTTTTTTCTAGGTTAGGGGTGGTCGGCTTCAAGATGGCGGCTTGTTTTTGTAGGTGCGTCCAATTGCACTTGTTTCGCGCCTCATTTGCCTATTTTCAAGATGGCGGCCTGTTTTTTCTAGGTTAGGGGTGGTCGGATTCAAGATGGCGGCCTGTTGTCCCCTCTGAAAATATGCAAATGAGGTCTCTGGGTTTTCCCCCACTGTTTTCAAGATGGCGGCCTGTTTTTTGTGGGTTAGGGGTGGTTGGTTTCAAGATGGCGGCCTTGTTGTCCCTGAAAATATGCAAATGAGGTCTTTGGGGTCGTTTTCCAGAGGGGGTTTGTGTGTGTGTGTGGTCGTGTTCAAGATGGCGGCTTGTTTTTTGTGTGTGAGGGGTGGTCGTTTTTCAAGATGGCGGCCTGTGATCCGCTGAAAATATGCAAATGAGGTTCAATGGGCTATAAAAGGAGTCCATTTTTAGGGTGAGGGTGTATTCAATCTGACTTACCTGACCTGTCTCCCTGCCTGCCTGCCTGCCTGCCTGCCTTGCTTGCCTATCCGCTTGTATGAGACGAAAGCATGAGACGTGGAGCAGATTTTCCCTTCGATCCAGCCGCACCTCCGGTTGAAGTCTTGCCTGAAGATGTACGTGTCAGGGGCATTTATCAACGACACTGGCCTACCATACGCCATTGTTTTCACCGTGATCGTCGTCTTTTGGACTTATACAATTTTCGGTATGTAGAAAATTGAAAAAAATGTGTTCTTTTTTCCTTTTTAATAGTCAAATAGCTCCAAAAAACGTCTATTTCCATTCTTGCGCATGCGCAGAATGCTGATAGTTCAACCCACACCAGTCCATCAGATGGCCCTTCATCTCACCTTCACATTGATACCTCACTCGACCCCATCGGGCCACTAGGGGCGCCCCTAACACCAAAAAGGTTATTTTGCAGTTCGATAGCAAAACCTGGTGTGCGAGGATTATTTTTATTTTGCAGGTAGTGGGTCGAGTGAGGTGTCAAATTGAAGCTGACGTGAAATGTTTCAGATTGATACCTCACTCGACCCCATTGGACCACTAGGGGCGCCTCTAACTCCAAAAAGGTGTTTTGAAGATTACGCATGCGCAGAATGCTGATAGTTCAACCCACACCCAGTCTATCAGATGCGCCTTCACGTTACCTTCAATTTGATACCTCATTCGACCCGATTGCACCATTAGGGACGCCTCTAACCTCAAACAGGCTATTTTTGAAGATTGATATTTTTCATATTATCTTCGCGCATGCGCAGAATTACCCTAATTCAAGCCCACACCCAGTCTATCAGATGCTCCTTCACGTCACCTTCAATTTGATACCTCACTCGACCCGATTGGACCACTAGGGACGCCTCTAACGCCAAAAAGGTTATTTTGCACATCGATATCAACATCTTGTGTACGAAGTTTGATTTTTTATTTTTTTTTTTTTTTATTTTGGCGGTAGTGGATCGAGTGAGGTATCCAATTGAAGCTGACGTGAAATGCTTCACAATGATACCGGACTCGACCCGATTGGTCCACTAGGGGCACCTCTAAAGGTATTTTGAAGATTGATGTTGATTGATGTTGATATTGATGTTTGGCGTTAGGGCAGCCCCTAGTGGTCCAATCGGGTCGAGTGAGGTATCAATGTGAAGCATTTCACGTCAGCTTCAATATGATACCTCACTCGACCCGCTACCTCAAAAAAAAATTTTTGACCTTGTGTACGAAATTTTTTTTTTTGGAAAAAAAAAATTTTTTTTTTTTGGGGAAAAAAGCATGATTGCAGCTTGTGTTAAGTTGGGTGTGCTTATGAAAGAAGTTTCTCTTTCGGAAAGATGGGTTGGCCCTGAAAAGGGCCTTTGATAGTGTGATACGACACACTTTAAGCGCGGAATATTCGCTTCACGCCTCCTATATGTTTTCGACATAGGGGACATCTTATCTTCAAATGCACCTCTCCGGCGTCAACGCATCGGCATAGGGCTCCTTCACACGTCAGTTGGATCCAGCAATCCTTGCACATACACAGATGTCCACAGGGTAGAACCGCGTATAAGCTTTCTTCATTCGTGCAGATGCTACATTGTTTGATTTTTTCTTCATTATGTCGTAGTTTCTTTTGTCTGGCAATTTCCTCTTCCAGTCCCGCCATTGTGGTTTCCATTCCCAACATCGCTCCCCTCATGTCGATAATTTGTTCGTTGAGGCGTGATATTTCATCTGTGTGTCGGCATCGTGCTCTTGTTTCAGTGTCTGCAGTCGAGGTGGTTGTTGTCGTATGTGAACATACACGTTATTTATAGTCGGCTGTGTGTGTGTGTGTTTCAAGATGGCGGCTTGTTTTTTGTATGTTAGGGGTAGTCGGTTTTCAAGATGGTGGCCAATTGCACTTGTTTTCGGTCCTCATTTGCATATTTTCACTTTCCAGATCCCCAGCATTCCACTTTCCCGATCCCCAATGAGTGCACCTCCACGAAAAAAAAAAAAAAAAAGTTCCGGCAAAAAAAAAAAAAAAAAAAATGTATTCATGCGCGGTGATGCGGTTTGGCCGTGGTTTTGGCGGTAATTCGGTTTCGGAAAAAAGCTTCCGCGGAGAAAAAGTAGTCCCTACATAAAATGGTCCGATTGGGTCGAGTGAGGTATCAAAGTGAAGCTTATGTGAAGGGGCATCTAATGGGCTGGGTGTGGGGTTGAACTATCGGCCTTCTGCGCATGCGCGGTGGTCGAAGGGTATGAAAATAGCCTTGTTGGAGCTAGGCAAGCCCCTAAGGGTCCGATGGGGTCGAGTGAGGTATCAAAGTGAAGCTTATGTGAAGGGGCATCTAATGGGCTGGGTGTGGGGTTGACATATCGGCCTTCTGCGCATGCGCGGTGGCCCAAGGGCATGAAAATAGACGTTTTGGCATCTAGGGGAGCCCCTAATGGTCGAATGGGGTCGAGTGAGGTATCAACGTGAAGCCTAGGTGAAGGGTATTTGATGGCTGGGTGGCTGCATGTAAAATTTTTCCTGAAAAAAAATACGGAACACGGACTTTATCGAAAAACCTGGGAAAATGCCTATATGGGGTATGAGGGGTATATAGGTCGCCGGGCTTAACGGGGCTTGTCTATCAACAGAGCTATCTTCCCCTAGTTCCAGGGTGGGTGTATGTAAAATTTTCCTGAAAAAAATACGGAATACGGACTTTATCCTAAATTACGGGAAAATGCCTATATGGGGTATGGAGGTATAGGACCATCCTGGGAAACGTACTTCTATACATTTGCGGTAGGGTTGTGAGGTCTCGTTTTTCTTTCCAAAGCACACCCAACTAACACCAGCTCCCAGCATTCTTTTTCCCCAGGCCAGATAGGGTTAACAATGAAAAATATAGAATCGCTCTATATACATGTGTGTGGGGTTAATATTTTTATCATTGTTCAGTATGGCATCACCGGGCAAAGAGCTCGCGTTCTTTCAAGTCACGTCTAAGGTACTTCTTATTGTATATCAACATGAATTACACCTTATCGAAGAGCACCCGATCGAGGTGAAATTAATTTTAAGCCTGGACGGGTGGAGGCAATTGACACGTGTCTTACAATCCAAAGAACCCGAAGTCGATTTTATGCCTGTCGGTGTGAATGTGTATCTACGGCGGAGTAGAGAAGTTTCATTTTTCCCCCGATTAGAGGAGTGTGGTGGTCACGGGATTGTGCTTTGGCCAGCATTATGGGCGGCGCTGAAAACTGTCATTACAGACGTGGACGATATACTCTATCCGCACACTCAATCGATCATGACTCGTACGTTAACCCCGGGATGTACTATTATAATATACCCAGATCGCCTGGAACTTATTGACGATGATTCCCGTTGCTGGGGCTCACCTGAGCCCGCCCGTGTGACATTATCTTCCGAAGGCTGGACGACCTTGAAACGTGTGTTATTCGGTCATTTGAATGGAAATACTATCTACCTGTATCACGATGTATACATTTTTCGCGGCCCTTTTTTTGCCCGATTGATCTCTCTCAAACGAGGCGGATTTACACTCGATCCCGAACTATGGACGGCTTTACAACACAGTGTGCCTGTGGTGGATAAAATATTCTCTGCACACGACCCGCCTCTCACAGAATAGTATAAATACCAGGGAAAGAGACAGAGTGTGTATCAGTTGGACATAGAGAGCAAGCAAGCATGTCGCTACCACTACGAGCCATTCTGCCTCTTACACCCACTGTGCGCTTATATGTGTATGCGGATAAAATAAAACTGGCGCAAGACGCTCTATCTATTTATTGGACCCCCGCAGAAATGCTATGGAATCCCGTGACACTACAGCGTGATGGATGGAATAAGTTTAAACGGGTAATCAGCGGGGAATTGAACGGAGAGATCGTTCACCTGGATAATGCCATGTACGTCTATTTCCTACGACCCCACTGTATACGGCTAGGTCGGTATAAAGATGAGCGGAGTATCAGCCTAACTCCCTCTCTGTGGGCAGCCTTCAAGACAATAATGCCTATTGTCGACCAGTTATTATCACCGGACGATCGATCCCCTGAACAATTAGCGTGGGTTCGTGCTATAGAAGAGGCGTTCGCTGAACCGGGTGAAAGACTAGCAGAATTTTGTTTCTGTAAACCAGCTTCTCCTACAGTCGTAAAAAAAAGGCCTATATGTATAGAATGCAGAGCGGCTAGAGGGTCAGTATCACCCTGGGACGAGACGGACGGGAAGGCGAACTCAGTATCACCCCGGGAAGAGATCGACGGACCTGGGACGGAGACCAACGAAGTGCGTGATGGGGCGGCAGCGGC
>JAVTVY010015550.1:0-64861 GCA_036873755.1 Hanleya hanleyi
AAAGCGGTGGGTAAACAAGCGGTACGCAGTGGACTGCGCGTGGCCGGTGATGTCTTGGGAGGCACGGCACCCCGACAAGCCTTGAAACGACGGGCCCAAGAAGCAGGCAGCGTCTTGATCGCCAAAGCCCTTAAAAGACAACCACGGGCACAGGGAAGAGTCATTCGACGACCGACACACCGACGACGCACACCCCGGAAGAAGAAGAAGGGTAAGAGAGACATCTTCGCATAATGGCATTCATTCACTCCGAGTCGTGTCCGTCTACCAACAGTGAATTGGATTTGTGGACTATTCCACCCACACAGACCAGTGTCGCCGAAGGACGTTGGGTAGAACATCGACCCCTGGCTAGCCTGACGGGTACGGGACCCCTGGAATTTACCATTGAAAACAAAGATACGGCCTACTTGGATTTATCCCACACCTACTTGTACGTGAAAGCCAAAATAGTGGACAACAACGGGACGCCCATGGCGGACGATGCGGTGGTAGGCCCGGTGAATCTTTGGCTGCACTCCTTGTTCCAACAGGTGGATATCAGTCTGAACGATAAACTCATCAGTACGTCCACCAAGACGTACCCGTACCGAGCCTACATCGAGACGCTGTTGTCGTACGGCGAAGATGCCAAAAAATCACACTTGCAAGCCTCGCTGTACTACAGGGATACACCCGGAGCCATGGATGCCTTGACCATTGCCAATGGTGGGTTCGGCCATCGCAGGCAGTTTACAGCCACTAGCAAGTCCGTCGATATGATGGGACGACTGCACGCCGATCTGTTCCTGCAAGACCGCTACATGATGAACGGTGTATCCATCAAGATCAAGTTGATCCGTTCCCCACCCACGTTCGCCTTGATGGCCGGTGGAGATGCCCCCAATTACAACATCGTCATAGAAGATGCAGCCCTGTTTGTCCGTACGGTAGATTTGCAACAGGGTGTGTTGCTGAGTCACATGGAAGCCTTATCGAAAAAAACCAACCCTGTACCTCATCCGACGCGTACAGACCAAGGTGTTCTCTGTGCCAGCAGGTACGATGATGGCCAATCGTGAAAATTTATTTCTAGGGGATCTCCCTAAACGTCTTACCCTGGCGTGTGTCACCAATACCAGTTTCAATGGACAGTGGGATGAGAATCCGTTCAACTTTCAACATTTCAACATCAACGTTTTGGCACTGCACGTGGCCGGCCATCAAATCCCAGCCCGTCCGTTACAACCGGATTTTGGTAACCATCACTATGTGCGGAGCTACCTGAACCTGTTTACAGCCACAGGACAAAACAACCAGGACGAAGGAAATACCATCACTCGACGAGACTTTAGCCGTGGGTACACTTTGTTCGCCTTCGACCTCACCCCAACCTTGGAACACGATCATCAACTGGCCTTGCTCAAGAAAGGAAACTTACGGTTGGAACTGCGTTTCTCCGTCCCTCTACCCCATACCATTAACGTGATTTGCTACGCCGAGTTTGATAACGTCATCACCGTGGATCAGCAAAGAAACGTCCTGTGTGACTACGCCAGCTAGAGTCATGGATACAGAGCAGCTGATGGGCATACGCCAGCGAGATCCTCGGGTACCCTTTCGAGGTGTGTTTCCACGCAATGTGTTTTCCACCACCCCCACCACCCCGGCAGCCTACATCCTGGATACAGACCCTGGTACTCGACCCGGTGAACATTGGGTGGCTGTGTACGTGGACACCCTGGGCCAAGGCGAATACTTTGATTCCTACGGACTTCCGCCCCTGCATCCCGATTTGGTGAAATTCATGGACGTATCTACTACAGTGTGGCGTTGGAATACTAAAAGATTACAAGGACCCTTGAGTAGTGTATGCGGACAGTACTGTGTGTTTTATCTCACTCACCGGAGTAGAGGACATTCTATGCAAACGATCCTACAAATGTTTGATGATTATTGTCAAGCCGAAGACCGTGATGTACTCGTCTATGACTGGACTGCCTCTCGTTTTAATGTGCATGCCCCATTTCTCTGGTTAACTTAATTGATTCAATGCACTGCGCAGTGATATTGGTTTTTATTATGACGTTGTTGTTCTGACGTTCATTGATGTTCAATAAAAAAGATTCATGAAAACCCAAATGATGTGTTTGACTTTTTTTTATTCAAGTGAACAAGAATGGTTAGACTATGTACAAAAGAATGTCAACAATACAGGTGGTATGTACAAAAAACCTGTCAGGAGTAGGATTCGAACCTACGTTCTGCATTTCGCAGACCAGCACTGTTAACTGGCGCCTTAGACCACTCGGCCATCCTGACTTTACAGTTTTTAACTCATGTATCAAAAGTCATAGTTCGAAATTTTCACAAGTCCAGGTAAGTAGTACTGATGCCATCGGGAAGGACTTTCCGTTTCGGGTAAAAGAAAGTGAAGGCGTCTCGTTGCTGGATGTACGTCCGCATCTGGTGGTCCACCACCCGAAATCCTCTGTTAGTCCCACTCGCACTGGCCTGGCTTTGCAGCACGTTCAGGTATAAGGCTTTGTCGATGTTGGGATCGCGCCGGTTCACCCCTTTGCAGCTAAACTTATTTTCGTCTCCACCGTAACAGTAATACGTCTTCGAGGAGAGAGCAATCATGGCATCCCCACTCCACTCCAGCTTGAAGAGGCCCGGCGTACGCTTGTCGTACTGGTAATGGTCACGTCGAGGTAGCCACTGGTCCCGTTCCACCTCATACTGTGCACGTAACTCGGGTTTGACCAGGGACTCCCAATCCGCATTAGACACGGCCATGTAGGCCGAGTCCGTGTCCATCTCCATGAGTTGCCAGTCTGATGGATTAAAATACACACCCATGAAATCATATAGAAACTGGAGCATTCTCAGCTTGGCCACCTGGTATACCATACATCCAATCTGGAGGGGCAGGTTGTAACGAATAGTCTTTTTAGCTAAAGTAATTTCATACGTGTCGTCATCGATGACCTCCACGGAGCGAAACAGAGGAGAATTCACTTTTTTGCGGGCTTGTGGGGTAGTACAGATGTTCACGTTCACGTGCTTATCCTGGTTCGTGACCGTTTTGCCATAATAGCCATTACCCGTCAATTTCCACGATTTACCGATGATGGCCTTACTCGGGTCTTGATCACCTTGACGACGGGCAGACGTCACGATGTCGGCATTCTCCGCAAAGCAGGCGTTGGGTACGTACTGTATCACTTGGTATATTTTCGTAATTTCCAGACCGTGGCTCATGTACCACTGCAGCAGAGGAGTGCCCAGCAAGATTTTCTCTGCCCACATACTGCCAATCAACATCCGTCGAGGTCGAGGCAAACACTCGTGTTGCTCAGCATAGGCCCCCATGGTGTCTCCAATGTCATCCCGACCTACCAGCGTGTTCTTAAAGATGGGAGGGTACTGGGCGAAGAGTGGCTTGAGAGTGTCGGGAACATGCAGATCACATTCGACAAAGCCGTAGAGGTCCCCGGAACGAATGGCGTCGAACATCTGTGGCAGACTCAGGAGTCGCCGACGACTGAGCGGATACTCGCGCTCTTTTAGGAAACGACGTAAATGTGGGAGGGCCTGGCACATGGTGTGACAATCACACTCCCACATTTCGATGAGATGGTATCCTTATCTCTTTGATGTAATCGCCGTTCTCCTGCACTTCTTCCCGTAATTCTTCCGGTGTTTTTCCACGTCGTTCGTTGAAGCGTCCAGCGCTGAAATGGCATTCGTGGCCGTGCCAATAGCAGCCGTAAAACTGGAATACGGTCGGTGTTCTACCCACAAGGGCAAACCCATCGACGGGGAGTCGACGATCTCCTATGCGCTTCTCTGTGGCGTTGGTCTGATGGCATATATAAATTCCCCGCCGATAGGCTTCCCAATCCAACCACTGGTCAGCCAGATGCTTGTAGGGGGTGCGTTGCGGTGTGAAATGCTGGCCTTCCGCCAACCAGCGTGTATAATGACCACTGGGCATAGGTTGGGCCAGGGACCACAGGTACAAGGCATTGGCATCGAATCCGATGATCTTAGCACAGGGTTTCCCACCGGGGAGAGTAGTGACGTCCTTCTCGTGATAACGGTGAAAAATAAGACTAGGTCTGCCGACGATGTTCTGCTTTAGACAATCATGCATGTCCGCATCTTTTTGCTGTATCAGCGAGAAGTAGGTAGGACACTCTTGAAAAACATGGCGAAGCGCCAGACCCGGTAAACTCAAGCACTCCTTGAAGATGTCGACGTGCATCTCACGACGAAAGAGTTGAACCATTTTCTCGGCCGCTTCGAGGAAAGGAACCACATCTAAGTTATTATACCATATCAGGAAATCTCGCAAGGTCTGCATGTGTTAGTCGTTCCATACCTGCTGTAGTTCCCGGTACGTGTCTTCCGGACATTCCACTTGCTTCAGATCGTCAAAGAACGCGTCCCGGGGTGGCAACTGTGTTTCCTTCAAACGGTCGAGCGTCGATATATACGTGTAAGGGAACCTCCCTTTGGTTTGTGCACAGTCATACGCCTTCACCCACTGATCATAGCTATAATTGGGAGCTAAGTAGTTCCGTACATCCAGGAAATGGAGTGATGCGGTAGTGAGGGCCATATGATTATTGATCTTCTTGATGACGGACTTGATGGTATTAGCCTGGGCCAAGTAAGGGTAGAGAAATTCCTTCACCATGTTCAAGTCGTATCGCCCCGAGTTGAAACCGAGCACCGGTAACTGGCCTAGGTATTGTAGGAAGCGCGCTTTCAATTTCTCCGCATACGGTTTAGGTAAAGGCACATCCTGCGACTGCATGGGTTCCGGTTCCGACTCTGACTCGGACTCTGACTCTTCATCGTCACTAAACGATACACCCGGTATAGGAATCCGATCGTCCAGTTGGTCCAGTACGTCCTGGAACTTGGACACCAACAATTCCGTACTGGCCGCACTGACTTCCTCTAAATACTCCATCATGCGGGTGATCAACTCATGGGAATCCCCCGATGACACGAAACAGACCGGTGCAGCGTCATAGCCAGGTACGTTGCTGGAAATGCTCACACTCAGGGGAATATGGCGCTGCGTCCACTGCGTTTTCGCTGAGAAGATGTCCATGGGTTCCAACAGGGCCTCAAAATCGTAACACGCCCGGTAGGGAAAATAACGGTCCTCCTCCGGTATGATAAGACCCTCATCGGCCAGTTCCTCGAAAATAGTAGGCGTATTATGATACACACCACCAGGAAATTTTCGCTTCACACTGTTGTCACAAATCTTCTCGTGTCGATGTAAGTCCTGAGACTGTTTGAACACTCGATGGCATTGGGCACAACTGTAGGACTGGGCGTACAGGCTCATATCGTGGATCAGCGAAAAATGACTCACCCCATTGTCATCAAAGACATTAACTTTCATCGTAGAAGCATACCGTTCTGTTGAACGATGAACCAATTCAACCACAAATGTATCCTCCTCACATCGTAATCGGTATACAAAGATATTGATGTTGAACAGAGTTTCCACGACATCCAAATACTTAAAGGGAACTCCACGGAACTGCCGCTCATCCAAGTCTTGCTCCTCTAAATACTGTTCCCAATAGCCATTGGCCACTCTGTCACAAGCCCGGGGATGACACTCGTCCACATGTACGGCCAAACACCGAAACAGACATTTCCTGTCTTTGTAGGGACCATTTGCCCCTCCCGTTAATGCATACAGTCCGTTTCGATGAAGCAGCCAAGGTGGTAGTATAACAGGAGCACCGATAGGATGATCTCTCATTTTGGTGACGAAAAATGTGACGTTGGTCACCATTTCCACAAGCCATTTGGTATTGGGGCGTTGCAAAGGGGCACATTCCAATGGGTCCAACGTAGTCAGTTGGTCGATGAGTGGCTCCAGAGAAATTGCATCCGTCACCGTGAACGGCTGGTCAAACACATAGGTATTATTGCTGGGGTAATAATACCGCAACTGGTCCGTCTCCTTGTGCCGTAAGATGTAACCGAATGTCATATTCAACTTGAACGCTGTCACCTGGTCTGTGAAAATGTTCTCGGCATAGGTAGACAGATACGTGAGGTCCTGCAGTCGAAAGTTATTCAAGTCCAATAGACGACGGTCACGGTGAAAACAATGGCGTATGGTAGCCTAGTGACGTCGATAAATGTCACTCACACGCTCGTCTTCGGGCAAGACTTCAACCGGAGGTGCTGCTGGGTCCCCTGGAAAATCTTCTCCACGTCTCATGCTGCAGGGAGGCCAATAGCTCCTCTCGTCAGAGTGGTTCAGGCTGGTAGGCTGGTCAGGCAGGCAGGCTGGTCAGGCAGGCAGGTAGGTGAGATAGCTCCGTTTGGCAGTCCAATGAATACACCAACTCCCTAAAAATCACCCCTTTTATACGTTTTTTCGTGACATTCGGGTGTTTTCGGTATTCTCCATTTTCCCACAATGGCGTTCACCTTCGGGTCTTTCCGGTCAACGTATTCTCCATTTTCCCACAATGGCGTTCACCTTCGGGTCTTTCCGGTCAACTCCGGTAGTCACCTCCATGTCACCGCCATTACATCTTCACGGACTTCAAACCGGCCAGGCCTCTTCGGTATTCTCCGGGTCTAGTCCGCCATTACATCTCTCGGTACGCCTTCACCGAAAAGACACGGAGGTGAATAGCCGTCGTCCATTATCTTAACCCCATAACACCAAATTCGAGTATACATAAACATAGGCCCCTGCAAGAGAGAAGCGGTCAACGGACCTGACCGATATCTAACGCCAAATGCGTACATAGGCGCGTTCAGTCTGAAATCGTGGAGTAGGATCTAATTTCATCTGTCAGGGATCTAATCATCAGATTTCCAAGTCATGAATGGATTGGAAGTAAAGCAGTACAAATCGTCTGCATATCACCCAGAAAGCCAAGGTGCATTAGAAAGATTTCACCAGACATTAAAGAACATGATTAGGACTTATTGTTTTGACACTGAGAAAGACTGGGATGAAGGCATACATTTGTTATTGTTTGCTGTTAGAGAGTCTGTTCAAGAGTCTTTAGGCTTCAGTCCATTTGAATTAGTCTTTGGTCATACAGTTAGAGATCACTTAAACTGCTAAAGGAAAAGTTCTTAGACAGTGATCTTGACTCATGTAGTCTCTTACAATATGTGTCGGACTTTCGCACCAGGTTGACTAAAGCGTGTGATTTGGCCAAGTCAAATTTAAAGTCAGCACAAAAATGTATGAAAATAACATATGATAAACATGCCCTTAAACGAAGTTTCAAACTTGGTGAGAAGGTACTGGCTTTTCTGCCTATTCCTGGTAATCCACTTAAGGCTAGATATTATGGTCCTTATGTCATTGAAAAGAAATTAAGTTACCTTAATTATGTAATTCAGACTCCTGACAGGCGTAAACGCAAACAGTTATGTCATGTAAATATGTTAAATTTTTACATAGACAGAGATAGCACTAACAGTACTGTACACCCTGTAAGTGTAGTTAGTTCTGGTCCTGATAATAATGAAACTTGTGAAGATTACAAGCGTCTAGTCCGTCATTCATAATTCAGCCGTCGTCCATTAAAGAATATCCGCGTCCATAATCCAGAGACCTATTCCATATTCCATATAACAGTATTAGCACCAAATTCAAAAGGACAATCATAGTATACATAAACATAGGCTAGTTTTCTGCAAGAGAGAAGCGGTCAACAGTTTTCATTGATGCCGACAAGACATCATGATGTTCCAAAAATATAAAATCCGGATCGCTGATCAATATTCTTGATCCATAAAAATCGTTGTAAAGTCATCATCTAGAGAATGATGTATCTCAGTCACGCTTTGATTGTGACTGTTCATATGAACACCACGAGGATCTTGAAGTACATGGATTCATACGGCCCCTAGCCCCGGGTTAAGCGGAATTAGACACAAGTTACGAAACGTCACACCACAGATCTTGCACGCTACGCTCGTATTTTGCTATCAGCATGCGATATGTATCGCCAAATTTGAGAAACTTTGAGTGGAGGCGCTTGTTGGAATAGCCCTGTCTTATAAGTTTCTGCAACAATGTTTTGTGACGTTGATTAAAATCGTCACATTTACGATGTCGAAATTGTAATCATCTCTTTTGTCATAAAGTCGATGAGAGAGAATGCCCGCTTCATTTTTATAGAGATATAGATCTAAATATGATGTTACTTCCTCATCATTGCCAATTACTGTATTCAGTGATCACAATCCACTTGTTTTCATAAGTAAGATGAAAAACAAAAATCAAAGATTGTTGAGATGGAGTTTGATGTTACAAGAATACAATATTGAAATCAGACATATTAAGGGCAAGGACAATTTGATTGTTGATTGTTTGTCTCGCATATAATGTACATATGTTTGTCAACATTTTTGCTGTTGTAATATAGATTTTTTTGCAATAAGGTTTTGAATTGTCAACAAAGTTCCAAACTTGAAACTTTCTTTTTTTAAGAGGGGGGGTGTCATGGTATTGTAGTCTATTATTAGACATTGTGGATGTTTCTAGAATGTAGAGCTGACGCAAGCTTGTTTACGTACTATTATGTGGGTCAACCACTTAGAGCTTTCTGGAAGGCTATTGTAAATTGTATCTAGGTCAGATGATGCGTTAATGGTGTGTATTCTGGAAGCTTCTTGATTGGCAGAATGATCTGGAATGCCTTATAGAGTATAAATAGTGCATCACTCAGTCATTGAGGAGAGAATTCAAACTGGCTTTCTATGTGGGTCTGTTATACTGTGTTACCTTTGCCTGTAACTACGGACTGCTGGATTATTTACTCCTGTGTATTAACTTTTGGCTGCTGCATAATCTACGATATTTGTTAACGGCTATCGGATATTGGCCATTTACTGGGGCTGTGTACAACTGAGCAGTGTTGGATTACCATTATACAGAAGAGTGATTTGTGCGCGTCAACAAGGACTGTAAAGTGTACACCTGTATAGCATTGAACAGTAAGACTATATTTCACACATTTATTTGTTGTATTAACCTTACTTAAATTGTATATGATTTTAGTATTGTAAATAAATATTTGATTGTTAGTCCTTGACTTCACACGTCTTTCTGTTACGGTAAAAGCTGACGTAACAGATCACAGTGCATTATCCCTACCATAATAATACGACATTTGTCGTTAAAAGAGTTATCCTATTCATAAATGCAGGATAATAATTGTTCACATAGAAGCCTTCGTACAAAAAGTATCGCATCATTCATAATAGCACGGCGTCTACTAAAGAAAATATTGACCTGCTAAGGAAGCAGGACTTTTGCCCACAAAGTATTGTCTCGTTCCTAATAGCAAGACCGTTTGCTGAAAAGAATTGCCATAATAGCAGGACTTCGTCAACAAAGTATTGTCCCGTTCGATATCAGCATGCAGGACGTTCATTCAATAAGAATTGCCCCGTTCATAATAGCCGGACCTTGGTCAACAATGTATTGCCCTCCCATACTAGCAGAGCATTTGTTCACAAAATATTGCTCCATCCATAAAACAGAACCGTTGTTCACCAATTACTATGCTCCGTTCATAATAGCAGAATATTTGTTCATAAAATATCACGCGGATCATAATAATAAGATATTTGTTCACAACCTATTGTCACATCCATATACATGTAATAGCAAGATATTTGTTCACAGGGGGTTGCCTTGTTCAGAAAGATTGGGTCAAATTGACTAGCTGTTATTGGTAGACGTGACGGACTCATTCAGATTTTGGGTCAAATTCCATTTTGACCGAAACATTCCGAGTCGTTTTGCCCGAACTATTTTGGGTACGTCACGTCTATACCCAGTCCTTCTGACAGTGTAGCAGGACCTTTGCTCACTAAGTATTGCTCGTTCATAATAGACGTGCCCGTGTCCCGATCATAATAACAGAGACTTTGTGCAAAATGTATTGAGCTGACCATAAAACCAGGACCTTTATCCACAAAGTAGACCTATTGCCCTGTTTTTGACAGCCGACGTCAATTACTGGTACACCAAGATCAGAGATATTTCTCTTCAGTGAGTGCGATGTCCAGTCATTGCACAACGACTGACAGTGCAGATTTCTATAGATATGTGCACCGTGACATTCTGATTGGTGACCTCCAGATGAATAAAGCCATAGGTATTTCCGAATGGAACTGATAATATGCGTTAAAACGGTTCAGATACATATCTGGCGATATGCAACCGGACACGTGTAAATGGTATTTATCCAGTGTTATTTCTGATACAAAAGGCACATGATTCCGGTTGGAATCATTGGTTTGACACAGTCCTTCTTACGCACAGCAATCCATGGGAATCAAACATGCGAATGTTCTGGGGGTTTTTTTTGGCGTTACAAATCAGATAAAATATTTTGCAAAAGCAGTTATCTTAAATTCTTTCCCATCTTTTATCGAAGAAACGATATTAAAAATTGAGAGGATTTGCACAGGGTTACGAGTTGGTTATAATTTAAATCCGCCATTTAACTGATTTATAGAAACAACCAGTCATAAATTGAAGAAAATCAATGCCATGAAGGGATAGTGTTTTCGGATTTATTTTAATCAGTAAACAAGACAGTTCATTTTTTCAGTTTGAAAAATACATTATAAGAATATGAAATAAGTAGTTACGTTTACATGGGTGAAACCCGTTTGTGATGCCATTTTCCCCCTTTTTTTATTCTGCACAAATTACTGTGTTTTGTATGTACACTGTCAACAAAACATTGTAAGCCTTCATCTCTGACTAATTTTAGCGGTTGCTGGAATACGTTGAAATAATGTTGTGGAATTAAGCAACTGGTCCATTTTGAACAAATAATAAAAAGAAAAAGGTACTAAAAGTTCCACAACGCTAAGTATCTCAACAATCGAAATATGGGGTGGGACGGCACTGAACATATTTACGTCCAAATCAGAACACCATATCGTGTTAAAAACTGAACACTTGCGTTCATATTTGAACACTAGAGAACATATATGAACACGCCTGTTCAAAAATGACCATCATGTTTGAATACCAGTGTTCACAAATGAACGCATATATTCTGTAACACTTTTGGAACACTAGCGTCCGTATGAACATGTAATTTTAAGTGTTCAATTGCGCGTAAAGGTGTTCAAACGTACACACTTAAAACTAAAATGTTGAGACTTACTCGTAAAGTTTTGAAATAATCATTTAAGTCTGTCCACAGGGACTGCTCTTTAAGTGTTGTCCCTGTGGACACACTTAAAGGATTATTTCAACACTTTACGAGTAAGTCTCAACACTTTAGTTTTAAGCGTGTACACACTTCAGAGTGGACACTAATTTTTCAGGGTTCCAATATTCAGCACTGGGCGATATTGTGTTTATTGAGGACGATCTAGTTGATGAGCTTGACAACACTTCAGTGACATATTTTAAGTAAATTTTTCATACAAGTTTTCGTACTTGAACACATTAACATGTTTGAAAGGTGTTACAAACTAGTGTGCATTTCAGTGTTCATGATATGCACACTTTTATTGACAGTGTACACTGTTATAAATTACCGTTATTTCACAGTACATTTAATCGTAAACACAATAATCTGCAAATTGAACTGTGATATTTCAGTTGACATCAACTGAAATAGGTAAACCGCGCACAAACGTAACATAAAATTCCTGTTTTCTCTGAAAGGAGGTTGATATCTTTGCACACGAAACTCCAAGTTGCAGGAAACATCCGACACCTGCGTTGTAAAATACAACATTCGGAGCACTTTCAGCACACGCACTGGAAGGGACGCGGCGGCTCTGGTTTTATCTGACTTGGAGGTGCGCCCAACTTATAAACCGTATATTCGTGTAATAATTTCACAGATTCCTTCGTGATTATTTTCGAAACTTGTGGTCACCGCATTTGTAAACACGAAGAGCTGAAATATCGGCCTTCCAGTGACCTACGTTTCCGATGACACGATAATTGTAGACAACGGTGCCACATAATTTCACAGTTTAAACGATGTTAAAGAAAACAGTGATTGTAAATTACAGTGGAACCTAATTTACAGTTGAATGTCTGCATGTCAATAAACGGTAATTATAAAATACGGTGTAACATTTTACAGTTTAAACCCTGTTGAAAAGCGGTATTGTAAAATACTGTGCAACATAATTTTATAGTTGAATGTCCTGGCACCTTTTCTGCTAGTACATTTAACTGTGAATTTACGGTGTGATTTATAACAGTGACACAAGAATAAAGTCCAATTTCAAACGTCCGGTCACGCTGTTTACTTGGAGCGTTAGAAATATATATGGTATTTTTTGTACGAAGCAAAACTTTAATGTGCATAATTGAGTAAATTGATTTTTAACTTCAAAAACGCAACAGTTAAAAGTTTTCCGCATATAAACGTAACTGTTCCTTTCAAAAACGTTTGATGAGAAGTTGTAGGTCTATTTTCATCGAGTATAAACATCATGTGAACTTCCTAGAATTAATTTGTTACCATTGATGTAGAAGTCTGATATGTATATTTATTATCTGCAATGAAGATACAAGTAATACTAATAAAGATACCGTATAGAACGGGTGTTTCATCGCAATATCTGTTCTGTGATTCGTTAACGCTCTGTCATGTATCATCCGTACACCATGAGCACTGTCCTACACATATAACGTAAAGGAGACAAGTGATCTTTGAGAGCAGATAATTCTTCAACCGTATCGAGTATAATAGGCATATTGGTGCCTATAGTGCAATGAAGAATTGTTTGATATAATGCATGGTTCATACACTATATTAAACCGTTTGGAAGAAAACATTTAAATCCATTAATGCTCGAAAGACAACTGCTCCCATCAGATAGGCAAAATGTTGGATATTCGCATGGATTGCCAGATATAGGAACTAAAATTTACCAGACATGTTAATCGATAACTTGCCATTATTATATGGATACATATTTCGCTTCAAAATGTATAATATTTTCACATTCATAAAAAAGTTATCCTCCGTACGTGTACCTAGAGTGTATCATCTATTTGCTGACCGTCGACGTCGTCCACGGGGGGCGAAGTGGTCCCACCCTGATTCCACAGTCAGGGAAATTACACAAGGGAATTTATCTTCCTGTTTTACTAACTGATATCTATAAGTGCCGTCGTTTTGGATATTATCGGTTCTCCAGTCTTCAGAATTGCTGGCTGAGCCCCGCCCCTACCCCCGGGCAATGAGATTGTCTGTACACAGTCTGGTTAAAAAGGATAGGCATAGCTGAACTGCTTGTCTTTTAAGAATATTCAAATCCAATCTTTACCATATATTATATAAGTGGTGAGTATGACTTTGGTTATTTCGGATAAATGGGATGGAGAGATAAACAATCTTACCAGTTGTTGAACCAGTTCCGTTTGTTTGGTGGTGTCAATGGTTCCCAGCCAGACGAGGCCTCGAATTGTCCTAGAAAGCTCTCTCCAACTGTCTTCGATCTGATCCTTATGAAACAGAACAATCCAGGAATCCGAACTTTCCATAACTTGTCGGGTGAAATTATCTGAGCCCAGGGTAATAAAGTATCCGTCTCTGTCCCCTTGGTTTGTATCTGTGACCGACAAGGCTGGTAGATGATGAAGGAAAAGAGTGATCAAGACAGATGTCAGGTGAACACTCCCGATTCCCTTGTAAAACCTGTGTAAAACTTTGACCATTTTGTACCGTAATTCCTGGGGTAAAACAGGTCAGAAGAGGCGCAAACTTTCTAGAGGTGTGAACTGATCAGATATAGGTGTATATACCCAGGTGTGGCAGATATATCCAGTCGTGAACTATTATAGTTACACGTGTAAGTGCTGGTATATTATTGTGAATCTGAACTGCGAGCTTTGGACAGCTTCTAGAAGATAATCTCTGATAACCAGTCCAGTGTTTTAAGGTGGAAATACCTTACCGTGTACAAACTACAATCATTCATACAAGCGCGACCACGTTTATCAAGATAGTGATGTATGTCTATACTAATAACATGGGGAGGTTGGTAATGGTGATGGGGCGGTGTGGTGTGGAGATATGGGGGCAACCATGAATTACTGAAACTTACAGTCTTATTCGCAATGTGAACCAGGGTACATACAGCAATACAATCTCGAAGATTTCGTGATAACTGTTACTCAACTATACGATATTATATAGGACCAATATGTACTCGCCGGCGCAGGGTTAAACCAATCTGATTAAACTCAGATCTAAATAAACAAACGTTCTCCATCAGACATGTCGCACATTTAGATCTGCGGCCGTTCTGAGTACTGATCAATCACAGAGCTTATCCCCAATTTACAGATGTTTGTTTGAAATGTCAAGCTCAGACAGGTTGACCTCGTGATTTTATGTACACAACAATTGTCCAAAAATTCTGTTTTTGTCGCCCTATAACACTGGACAGTAAAAGTCAATAACAGATCACAATAAATTGGAAGTTTCAATCTAATAGACAGATTTTCAAAGACAAAAAGATTGTTCACTGTAGAAAATCCAGTCTTTCGACTACACTGTCAGAATTTTGGGGTATAAACGCGACGTACCCAAATGGGTGATAGAGAGTTCGGAAATTTAGAGCACCATTGAACTTTGAACAGAATGATTGAAAACAGACAACCAAGACCTTCTGAAATTCTGTAATATTATATTGGGCTAATTTTGAGCCCATTTTCATAATTCTAGGGATTAATCATTATGAGTTAATTCAAAATGGCGCCCATGTGTGGGTCATCCGTAAATCGCGCCTTTTTTCAGGTTATTCATATAATAGGTATTATTCTTAGCTCATTGTGCAAATTTTATAACACCAAGGGATATCATTCAAAGCCTATTTTGATTCTGTTTGCTTGATTTTCATCTTAAAATATGATGGCTTAAATCAAATGGACATGGGGAATAATCTGAAAATCACACTGTTCATGTTGCTCGTGTATTTCAAGGCATTATTCTTTGCTCACTGAGCAAATTTATCGAAACCGAGTGATCTCTGTGCATAGCCTAACATCCTATGCTCATTTTGAATCTATTTGTATATCCCAAAGATTAAGATTTGATGGTCAAATTCAACATGCCGGCCTTATGGGGTCATCTGAAAATCACACTTTTTCCTGTTGCTCGTATAGTTCAAGGCATTATTCTTAGCTCCTTATGCAAATATTTCAAAAGCGCTGGATCTCTCAGCATAGCTCAATATCGTATGCCCATTTAAAAGCTATTTACATATCCCAAAGATCAATATTTCATGGTCATATTCAAAATGGCGATCATATGGGCTTATCTGAAGATCACAATTTTTCCTGTTACTCGTACTCGTTTATCAAAATAGAATCTATTTGTATATCCCCAAGATCAAAATACGATGGTCAAATTCAATATGGCATCCGTGAGGTGTTATCTGAAACTCCCGCTGTTCCATGTTGCAAGGCATTATTCTTAGTTGATTGTGCAAATTTATCGAAGTCGAAGGGGCTCACATCATAGCGAAATACCTTGTGCCCATTTTGAATCTATTTGCTTAGTCTTCAGATTACAAATGATCGTTAAATTCAAAATGGCGATCAGAAGGAGTCATCCGGAAATTCGTGATTTTTTTTTGCATGCAAGGCATTATTTTTAGCCAAGGTACATACTTGTTTAATTTGAGCAGAATAACACCACAGCTTATCACATTATGTTTTAAATCGAGTTGAAATTATTTCGACCTCAGTTCAACTGAGGTAGAAATTATTTCGAGTTGAAATGTTTCAACTGAGGTAGGAATTA
The DNA here is from genome assembly GCA_036873755.1 of Hanleya hanleyi. Lineage (NCBI taxonomy): Eukaryota > Metazoa > Mollusca > Polyplacophora > Lepidopleurida > Hanleyidae > Hanleya > Hanleya hanleyi. The sequence continues at coordinate 15,807 of JAVTVY010015550.1, forward strand.
TTTCAACTCGGGTTGAAACATTTCAACTGAGGTGGAAATTATTTTAACTCGAGTTGAAACTCGAGTTAAAACTTTTCAACTGAGGTAGAAATAATATCAACTCGAGTTAAAACATTTCAACTGGGGTAGAAATTATTTCAACCCGAGTTAAAACGTTTCAACTTCGGTAGAAATTAACAAAAAATAAATAAACTGGTAAAATAAAATGCATGTCCCTTATGAGCCACCGTACGAAACAGACATCTGCTAGATCTGATCTGTTTCACACTATAGCAGGTCATCTTAGATCATTTTTTGAGTCTTATTTGCATAATCCTCGACAGAAAACATAATGGTAAATAAATGCTTAAAAGCTGTGCCTACCTTAAACCCTACATTACATACAACTAATTCAGCCTAGATACCCATTTGTAATAATTAGTACTGTGGATGTTAATTTATAACCGGGTTTTACCCATTTTGACCTCATTCACCCAACAGTGACCATAAAATGATCTTAATTTTAATAATTAACGCGCTATCTATAGCTAACTTTAAACCTTACACTACTGTCATGGAATTGTAGTCTATTATTAGACGTTCGCGGGGTTTATTACGTCGAAGTCGTAACCGATTTAACCCGGATAAAGCGAGTAATTGAGCCACAGCACCATCTGCCCATACATCAACAGACCCGGATGACGCGAGTAGTTAGACCACAGCGCCATCTGCATATAGGCTGTCATGGTATTGTAGTTTACTATTAGAGACCGTCGATGTTTCTGGGAGCTTATTGTAATTGTATCTGGGTCAGATCATACGTCAATGCTGTATGTTCTAGTAGCTTCTTGATTTGTGGAAAGGTCTGGAATTTCTCATAGAGTATAAATAGCCTAACGTTCAGTGACCGGGGAGGGAATTCAAACTGGCTTTATGTGGGTGCGTTACACTTACTATGCGGACTGTATACTCCTGTGAATTGACTTTTGGTTGCTGTGTTATCTACGTGATTGAACTGTCGGAAACTGGACACCAACTGAGCAGTGTTCAGGAACGCGATTTCTGCACGTCGGCACGGACTGTGAAGAGATTTGTGCACGTCAGTACGGACTGTGAAATATACACCGGTATAGCATTGAACAGTAAGACTATATTTCTCATTTATTTGTTGTATTAACCTTACTTAATTTGTATATGATTTTAGTATTGTAAATAAATATTTGATTCTTGACTTCAGAAAATTTTCTGTTACGTTTTTCTATTATCGTTTATGACGTAACAGAAATTGGGGGCCTGTCCGGGAGCTTTGTTTACATTACAGCTGTCAGCTGATCAGCATTGCAACATAGTTCTAAATTGATACATTATCCAAATTTGTGAAGTCAGGGAGTACACCACAACATGTCATTTGAACTAGCACAGTTTGCTTCAAAGCCTAGTCGGAAGGTATTTGATGAATTACGCAAAGAGGATTTGTTCGCGCTGTGTAGATTCCTAGAAATTAAAGCTAAAACATCTTTGAGAAAGCAAGAAATTAAGAAACTCATTATTAAACATTTTGTTAGCAAACAACTTTGGGATGAAAGTGATTTTGATTTAACCGAGGAAACAGTTGATGATTTGGAAATAAAGAAATTAGAATTGCAAAATCAGCTGGAATTAAAGAAATTAGAATTGGAAAAAGAGGAAAGAGAGAAAGAAAGACTGTTTCAGTTAGAGAGAGAAAAGTTAGAAAAAGACAGAGAATTAGAGAGAGAAAGGGAATAAAGAAAGTTTCAGTTAGAAATGAAAAATATGGAATTACAGTCGCAAACAAGTTCTCTTGCACATGCACCTGTACAATCACAATCAAAATTTGATGCAGCTCGTCAAATACGTCTCGTCCCACCATTTCATGAAAAAGAAGTAGATAAATATTTTCTGCATTTTGAGAAAATTGCTGAAAATTTAAATTGGCTAAAGAAAATTGGAGTTTACTTCTTCAAAGTGTTTTGATCGGAAAGGCAAGGGATATTTACACTCAATTGACGGTAGAGCATGCATCAAATTATGATATAGTGAAGGATTTAGTCCTTAAAGGTTATGAATAAGTTCCTGAAGCCTATAGACAAAAGTTTCGTAGTTGTGAAAAAGAAAACTCTCAGACTCATCTAGAATTTGCTCGTTCAAAAGAACAGTTATTTAGAATAGGTTAGTGCTTTAGAATAGGTTAACCGGAAGACTATACTGTGAAGTCATGTGACTTTGTCAGTATGTCGGCACCTCTTCCCACTTCCCTTATATGTGTTGTAATTTTTACCTGTATATGGCGAGATTCTGCTGGTGGCCGTTTCGTCCACGAGGCCCGCCCCCTGTACAGACATTTTGGTCTTTGATATATGTTGGCATTTGTGGCAAGTTGATGCTGGGTCGACATCGGGCCTTGCAGGAAACAAGCCTATGTTTATGTATATTATGATTATCTTTTTGAATTTGGTGCTAATACTGTTATATGGAATATGGAATAGGACTTTGGATTATGGACGCGGATATTCTTTAATGGATGACGGCTGAATTATGAATGACGGACCAGACGCTTGTAATTACAGACCAGTCTTTTGTGTTAAATGCCGTCATTTTCATCTGACGACAATACAGCTCACCAATCCCCAGTGTACGAGTTGTCACAGCGAAACAGCTCACCAATTACCAATATACGAGTTGTCAGAGCATTTCCATCATAGCTCTCTAGATTTGTATCTAATATCGCTTATGCCGGTGCTAGGGGCCGTGTGGTCATATCATCCAAGTTGCCACATGAACAGGTACAATAAACAAGTACCTGAGATACAAGACATATCACGAATCGTTAGATTCTTGGTATGTGCTTTAGAATAGGTTAACCGGAAGACTATACTGTGAAGTCATGTGACTCTGTCAGTATGTCGGCACCTCTTCCCACTTCCCTTATATGTGTTGTAATTTGATAGGTGGTGTGCTTCGGTTAAAATTGACAATAACTTTGAAAGCCTTAGACAGTTTATGCTGATAGAGGAATTTAAAAGGTGTATCCATGGTGATATTAGAACATTTCTTGATGAAAAGAATGCCAACGCTTTAGACCAAGCAGCACGATTTGCTGATGAATAGGCTCTGACACACAGGTTAGCATTTGTCAATGCTGTTAAGTTCATTCCAATCTAATATCTCAGGTAACAACCCCAGTTCTTTCTCAGGGCCTAAAACTTTTAACCCCAGTTACAAACGTCAAAGGTCAAACACAAAGTCTCAGTCACCCACCTTTAACACTCAAAATAAGTTTTCCGTTTGCAGCTATTGTAAGAAGGAAGGTCATTTCATGGCTCATTGTTTTAAATTGAAAAGAAAACAACAATATCAAGCCTTTCAAAAGCACAGTGGTTTCCTTACTTCAAGATCTGTGCCCAAGCGGGTTAGTGACGTTCATAGTTTATATGACGATAAGATGGCCAGGGACTCTGTTCCTATTAGTTCTATCAAGGATAAGGTTGACAGTTTTTCAAATTCTGTTATGGAGATTTTTGAACCATTTATCCACAATCGTTTTGTGTCACTTTCAAGTGATTTTTCTAATGCTACTCTTGTGAAGATTTTGCGAGACACGGGCGCGTCCCAGTCTCTTTTGTTGGCAGATATTTTGTCGTTTTCTGATTCTTCATCTGCAGGCAGTAATGTCCTGATTAAAGGGGTAGATTCTGTAAATTATACACCCGTTCCGCTCCACAACGTTCATCTGTCTTGCGACTTGATTTCTGGGCCTGTTACGGTGGGTATTAAAGGTAGTTTACCATTTGAGGGTGTTCAATTACTTCTTGGCAATGATCTTGCGGGAGATAAGGTCGGGGTTAACCCGATTGTAACTGACAAGCCTTGTTTGGATCAGATCCATGATCCAGTTGAAGACGAAATTCAAAGTTTGTATCCTGCTTGTGCAGTTACTAGAGCCATGAGTAAATTGGCTGAGGAGTCTGAAAAGTCTCATAAAGATGACGTCATCGATGACGTTTGTTTGGCTGACACTTTCGTGTGTTTAAATGATGAGGCTGATAAGCCACATTTTGATAGCAAATCGGAATGTTCTAATGACAAAATTTCAAAATCACAGCTGGTTAATGAACAGCATAGTGACAAGGATATTTCCAAGTTGTTTGACAGGGCAGTAGATGAGTGTGATGTAACTCAAGAGCCTGTGTGTTACTTTTGTAAGAAAGGTGTTCTTATGCGCAAATGGCGACCGCCAGATGTGTCACCTGATGATGAGTGGGCAGTTAAGTATCAGATTGTAGTACCAAAGTCATATCGTTCAGATATACTCAGACTAGGCCATGAAACACCTCTTTCATGTCATTTTGGTGTTAACAAAGCATATTACAAAATTCTAAATCATTTCTATTGGCCAAATTTAAAGAAAGATGTTACGGAATTTTGTAGATCATGCCACACATGTCAAATGATAGGAAAACCAAACTAAACCATACCAAAGGCCCCTCTACAACCAATCCCTGCATATGAGGAAGCATTTAGTAGGGTGATTATAGATTGTGTTGGTCCATTACCAAAAACAAGGTCAAGCAATCAATACATGTTAACAATCATGTGTGCTTCAACCAGGTTCCTTGAGGCCATTCCTTTACGGAATATTAAGGCAAAACTATTGTTAAGGCCTTAGTTAAGTTTTTCACACTTGTCGGCCTACCCCAGCCTGTTCAGTCTGATCAGGGATCTAATTTCATGTCAGGAATTTTTCAAAGTCACGCATGAATTGGGAATAAAGCAGTATAAATCATCTGCATACCACCCAGAGAGCCAAGGCGCATTAGAAAGATTCCACCAGACATTAAAGAACATGATTAGGACTTATTGTTTTGACACTGAGAAAGACTGGGATGAAGGCATACATTTGCTATGGTTTGCTGTTAGAGAGTCTGTTCAAGAGTCTTTAGGCTTCAGTCCATTTGAATAAGTCTTTGGTCATACAGTTAGAGGACCACTCAAACTGCTAAAGGACAAGTTCCTAGACAGTGATCTAGACTCTTACAATATGTATCGGATTTTCGCACCAGGTTGACTAAAGCACGTGATTTGGCCATGTCAAATTTAAAGTCAGCACAAAAGTGTACGAAAATAACCTTGATAAACATGCCCTTAAACGAAGTTTCAAACCTGGTGAGAAGGTACTGGCTTTTCTGCCTATTCCTGGTAATCCACTTAAGGCTAGATATTATGGTCCTTATATCTCTATAAAAATGAAGCGGGCCTTCTCTCTCGTCGACTGTATGACAAAAGAGATGATTACAATTTCGTCCATTAGAGAATATCCGCGTCCATAATCCAAAGACCTATTCCATATTCCATATAACAGTATTAGCACCAAATTCAAAAAGACAATCGTAGTATACATAAACATAGTTTTCAATGATGCCGGCAAGACATCATGATGTCCAAAAATATCAAATCCGTATCGCTGATCAGTATTCTTAATCCATAATATTCATGCCATTTGGAATAAAAAATTCTCCAACCACGTTCCAGCGTCTCATCAACCGTGTTACTTCTGGTTTGGAAGGATGTGAGACTTACATTGATGACGTCATTGTCAACAGCGATACATGGGAAGATCATCTACAGAGAATTCGCGCAATGTTCAATCGGCTGAGTGACGCCAAGCTGACAGTCAACCTTGGAAAAAGTGAATTTGGACATGCACGTGTGACATTCTTGGGTCATGTTGTAGGTAAGGGTCAGGTAAAACCTGTAGATGCTAAGGTTAATGCTATCTCGCTATTTCAAGACCAACATATAAGAGACAACTGATGCGTTTCTTGGGTATGGTTGGTTACTACAGGAAATTTTGTCCAATTTTTTCAGATATTACTGAACGTTTAACTCAACTCTTAAGAAAGAGGGTAACTTTTGTTTGGACCGATGAATGTGAATCAGCTTTTGAAAACTTGAAAGCCATACTCAAGAGCGCGCCAGTTCTTTCAGCACCAGATTTTGATTCACCTTTTAAACTGGCTGTAGATGCTAGTGATGTTGCTGCTGGTGCCGTTTTGTTACAAGAAGGTATAGATGGTGTAGATCACCCAATATGTTATTTTTCACGTATATTTGTCAAACATCAGAGAAATTATTCTACAATTGAGAAAGAAAGTTTGGCAATGATATTGGCTTTACAACATTTTGATGTTTATGTTACTTCTTCATCGTTGCCAATTACTGTATTCAGTGATCACAATCCACTTGTTTTCATAAGTAAGATGAAAAACAAAAATCAAAGATTGTTGAGATGGAGTTTGGTGTTACAAGAATACAATATTGAAATCCGACATATTAAGGGCAAGGACAATTTGATTGCTGATTTTTTGTCTCGCATATAATGTACATATGTTTGTCAACATTTTTGCTGTTGTAATATAGATTTTTTTTTGCAATAATGTTTTGAATTGTCAAGAAAGTTCCAAGTTTGAAATTTTCTTTTTTTTTAAGAGGGGGAGTGTCATGGAATTGTAGTCTATTATTAGTCGTTCGCGGGGTTTATTACGTCGAAGTCGTAACCGATTTAATCGCAAGTAAATGTCGCCTAACATTGCAAATGGCCGATACACGAACAGACCCGGATAAAGCGAGTAATTGGGCCACAGCGCCATCTGCCCATACATCAAGACCCGGATGACGCGAGTAGTTAGACCACAGCGCCATCTGCATATAGGCTGTCATGGTATTGTAGTTTACTATTAGACACTGTCGATGTTTCTGGAAGCTTATTGTAATTGTATCTGGGTCAGATCATACGTCAGTGTTGTATGTTCTAGTAGCTTCTTGATTTGTGGAAAGGTCTGGAATTTCTCATAGAGTGTAAATAGCCTAACATTCAGTGATCGGGGAAGGAATTCAAACTGGCTTTATGTGGGTGCGTTATACTTACTATGCGGACTGTATACTCCTGTGAATTGGCTGATGTGTTATCTACGTGATTGAACTGTCGGAAACTGGACAACAACTGAGCAGTGTTCAAATATCAAACTACAGAAACGCGATTTCTGCACGTCGGCACGGACTGTGGAGAGATTTGCGCACGTCAGTACGGACTGTGAAATATACACCGGTATAGCATTAAACAGTAAGACTATATTTCTCATTTATTTGTTGTATTAACCTTACTTAATTTGTATATGATTTTAGTATTGTAAATAAATATTTGATTGTTAATCCTTGACTTCACAAAAATTTTCTGTTACGTTTTTTTCTATTATCGTTTATAACGTAACACTACATACAACTAATTCAGCTTGGATATCCATTCGTAAAGATTAGTACTGCAGATATTAATTTATAACCGATTTTTACCAATTGTTGATATCGTTTGACCTGAAATTGACCCTAAAATGACCATAATTCCAATAATTAACGTGTTATTTACGAATACACGAAACCCTAAACCACATTTAACTAATTCAGCCTGGATACCCATTTGTATCGAAAATAATAATTTATAACCGATTTTTATCCATTTTCGACCTCATTTGACCCAAAAGTGACCCTAAAATGACCTTAATTTTAATAATTAGCGCGTTATCTATAGCTAACTTTAAACCTGTCATACCGGTACAACTAGGAACAACCCCGCGACCACAATCAGTCATAATAGTGAGGAAACCTGCCCCCAACCCATTGCAGCCCGGCATACTCCATTGGGGTAGAGCGGTTACTCATTTAAGCAATAACATTTGCTACAAACACCATACTACAATCAGGCAACAAAATATTTACATAAACAATACTTCAAGACATAATAGTAGTAGGGTAAACGTATTTAAAGTCTTTGGCGCCTCACTGCGCATGCGCAGGAATTGTGGAGAGGGTGTGCGCGGTAGTGTTGTGCGCAGGTATGACGATTTTGTGGCGGTCATGTGGCGGTGTGCGCAGGAGTGTTCTGCGCAAGTGTGACGTCATGTATGACGTCACTTCCGGTCTGCGTGAATCGGGCGTGTGTATTTTTCCGCGGTGATGCGGTCTGGTGGTGATGTGGTCTGCCTCCGCGGACAGAAAGTAGTCCCAAAGTCTCCGGCATTCTCCGGCAATCTTCAGGGGCGAGAGGGGTCCCTAGTGTACCGATTGGATCGAGTGAGATGTCAAAGTGAAGCAGTCGTGAAGGGGCATCCGACGGGATGGGTGTGACGTGGAACTGAGTCATTCTGCGCATGCGCAGTAGACAAAGTGTATGGAAATAGAAGTTTTGGGGTCTAGGTGGGCCCCTATTGGTCCGATGGAGTCGTATGAGGTATCAATGTGAAGCATTCGTGAAGGAGCATCCGAGGTAATGGGTGTGACGTGAAACTGACGTCATTCTGCGCATGCGCAGTAGACAAAGAGTATGGAAATAGACGTTTTGGGGTCTAGGTGGGCCCCTATTGGTCCGCTGGAGTCGTATGAGGTATCAATGTGAAGCATTCGTGAAGGAGCATCCGACGGGATGGGTGTGACGTGAAACTGAAGTCATTCTGCGCATGCGCAAGCAGGAATTGTGAGAAAAGGGTATGGAAATAGACATTTTTGGGACTAGGTGAGCCCCTAGTGGTCCGATGGTGTCGTCTGAGGTCTTATTTTGAAGCTCTCGTGAAGGAGCATCCGACTGTGCTAATGGTTCGTCCGTGTTCAAGAGTCTGCGCATGCGCAGTCTGGTCGTAGTATAGAAAGCAGGCATTTTGGGGATGCGTGGCAGTTTGTTTGACCAACCACTATTGGTCCGTGTTTGTGGTTTGGTGGTGTGGGTTGTTCGCACAGACGTCACTTCCGGTTTCACAAAAACTACCTCCAAACCCAAAAGAGTTGCGCGCGCGCGGGTTTTCCGACCGTACGCGCGCGCGGGTTAAAAGGAAGTTTCGGAAGTGTACAAGGGCACTATATCACATCGGGGTATATATTTCATCCAAGTATAGCGGAAAGCGGTTGTCGTGAATAACAACAAGTTCAGCAATGTTTATACAGTTTATTATTCTCAATGTTACATCATACCCAGACTGGGGGAGCCGCCCTGTGTATGTTCACAGCAAAACGAATTGAAATATCAAACACCATGTTTTATTATTTAACGCACCGTCACATTTAATGTTTACTGAGCTCAAGTCAACGATCAGCATGTAGACATAGAGAGTATATACGGCATGTTATGCTATTCATCAGTGCAAGGGTGACGCATTCAGCCGATGGGGGTGGTCGATCAGCTTGGTAACGAAGAACGTAACATTGGTGACCCTCTCTACGACCCATTGTGTGTTGGGGCGTTGACGATGTGCCAATCTCAAGGGATCCACGATGTCCAGTTTCTCCAGCATCGTCTCTAGCGACGCCCGGTTAATGATGGTGAGCGGCTGGTCAAACACATGGCTGTTATTACTGGCATAATAATACCGTAACTGGTCCGTCTCTTTGTGACGTAAGATGTACCCGAAAGCGACATTCAATTTGAAGACCGTAGCTTGGTCATTGAAGATGGCTTCCACGTAGCTGCTTAAAAGGGTGAGGTCGGTCAGTGGGAAATTGTAGATATCTGGAATAGGGCGATCACGATGGAAAACGTGCCGTATCGTGGGCCATTGGCGCCGATAGATGTCACTCACTGGATGGGCGTCCTGTAACAGATCGCTAGGAACATCCACTGCATCTTCCAGAAAATGTTCGATGTCGTCAGGCGTATGACTAGCAACAATAATGCTAGGGGCTGGCTGGATATCTAGGCTCTTCTGAACTGTGGGTACAGGCGGGCTCTCTGTGATCGCATCACCAGTGGCATTCGTCTCCCCGGGCTCATCTTCACTGGGTGCCACTTTAGTGGTAAGTTGTCGCCCAAACCGTAGAGACGGGGCATGAATCAAACGCTGATGCCGTCTTAACTGACTGGATCGTTTGAAGAGTTGACCACATTCACTACATTGTTCCGTCGCGCTCTCGTGGAATGAGCGTTCGTGGCGCAGTAAAGGAACCTCCCGATTAAATGACCGTGCGCAGGTTATACAAGTATACCGTGCGCCGTTGTGGATGGAGGACTCGTGCCGTCGCAAATCTTCTGGGCGAGCAAACTGCTTCTGGCAAGTTGTGCAAGTGAACATCTTGGTGGTTGACAGTGTCGTAGCTCCTCTCGTCAGTTAGGCTCAGGCTGGTGAAGCAGGCTCAGGCTGGTCAGGCAGGCTCAGGCTGGTGAGGTGAAGCAGGTCAATGAATGCAGCAATGCCCTAAAAATTCCCACTTTTATACACCTACATAGAAGTGCCCGGATGTAGGCGCGGACGTCAAGTGCCCGGATGAAAAACACGGTCGTCAGCGAAAAAACCCCCACATACAGCTCACTACATGCAGTCGCCTCCTCAAGAACCTCATACATACCCGGATGCAGGCGCGGACGTGAAGTGCCGGGATGAAGACACGGACGTCAGCGAAATTCTGGGGGAAAAACCCCACAGACAGGTCAGTACATGCATTCCTATCATGTTTCCTACCCGTCGGATGAAACGGCCAGGCCGCTTCCCTTTTATAGCACGCTTGCTGGTGATCTCTTTTTAGCACACTTAGTTCATCTACCTCCAACTCGAGGACCGAGATGTACTGGTGTACGACTGAACCGCAGTGCGCGTGCGTAGGCGCGCATGTGTGACATGGTCTATAAAACACGTCCCTCTGGATCCCACATCCCCATTCCTACGGTTGCAGAGCCATGACGGACATCCATCCCTATGCGACTCGCATTTTACAGCATGCGACCGTGGTTAATTCACTCACGGGTTACCGAGCAGTGGTTCGGTCCATGTTTGGAGATGGTGACGACAACGAGGGGCGACGCCAGATCCTGAAAGAGTTCACAGAAGCGGTCCTCGACAGAGTGCACACGATGGAGAGGTGTGCTATCACTCACCACTACAGGACTATGACAGCCATCCTTGATGCTCGGACTATGGACCACGAGCGCTCACGCCGGAACCAGCGACGGCTCGTTGGCCGAGTAATGGTCTTTGCCCTATTGACCCTGACGCTGTGGCAATGACAGCGACAGAAAAAAAGAACGACTCTTCAGAGCCTCCACAGATCCGCGTATGTGCAACCGATATATACGAGGGTCTGTCACAGTGTGCGTCATTCACCGTTCGTCATTGCGTCAACCATGTCACCGAGGGACCTGACCATCAATACGAGAGACAGTCAGAGTGTGTGTCATTCACCGTTCGTCATTGGGTCAACCATGTCACCAGTCCTACGAGCAATCCTTCCCCTTACACCCCGGGTGGGGTTACACGTCTATGAAGATAAAGTCACCATCGTTGAAGACCGTGGAGATGTTTGCTGGTCGCGCGCTGAGACCGTATCGAACACGGTTACGCTACATCGTGACAGCTGGACCAAATTTAAACGGGTGTTGAGCGGTGAGCTTGACGGAAACCTCATCCACATAGACAATGCCATCTACGTACACCGTGGACCCTTCTTCCCACACCTGGGTCGTTACCAAGACCCTACGCGAGGCTTCAGCCTAGACCCCGATCTGTGGACAGCCTTCGAGAAAGTGGTGCCTATCGTGGACCAGCTGTTTACACCGGACGAGCGGTCAGCTGTTCAGCTGGAGTGGGCTCGTGCCCTGAGAGAAGCGGCGGCAGAACCCAATGAACAAATTACCAAACCTAGCAATGAAGCGGAGGCAGACGACGATGCCATTGAATATCCGGCTAGACTCAGTCAGCCCAGTGACATGACCACCCGATCCTTTGATCTCACGTCATAAACTTTTTCTCCCTATAAATACGAGAGACAGTCAAATCTGGTACCATTCACGTACTAACCATGACGGAGCATATAATACGGGCGTTTCTGAGCTTGACCCCCGAGGTTTTCCTGCACGTTTATGCGGATAAGGTCGATATCATGGAGGAGGTGGGAGACATCTTTGATGCAGACCCTACACAACCGTGCCCGGCTTAAATTCGTCTGTCCCGGGAGGGCTGGATCAAATTCAAACGGGTGTTGTCTAGTGAACTGGACGACGACCTCATCCACTTGTGTCATGATGTGTACATCCGTCGTGGCCCCTTCTTTGCTCAATTGGCTCGGCTAGATGGGGGTACAGTGCATTTTACCCTTCACCCTGTTCTATGGTCTGCATTGGAAGATGCCGTGGTAGATGTGGATCAACTGCTTACGGAGGAAGAGCGGTCATCAGACGAGTTGGACTGGTCATTTACCATGGACAATGTGCTGGCAGAAGCCAAAGAAGAAAATCAGATAGAAACTCCGGCCCAAGATATACCCGTTATAAATAAACGATAGAGCCAGGGTCCATCATCATTTGTCACCATGAAGAGCTGGGAGAAGGTGTTGGATAACTTATACTACAGTCCCGACAGTCCGGCGGCCTATAGTGCATTGACGGCTCTCTATCGAGCGGCCAAACCCCAGGGGATACAACGTGCCCAAGTCCGAGATTGGTTAAAAAAACAAGACACCTATACCTTACATCGATCTATCCGTCGCCATTTTCTACGGAACCGGGTCATCGTGGGAGGACTAGATGCCCAATGGCAAGCGGATTTGGTCGATATGAGCGCCTTTGGCAAACACAACGATGGAAATCGGTATATCTTGACGTGCATTGATATCCTGTCGAAGTATGCGTGGGTGGTACCCATCCGGACGAAAACGGGGGCGAATCTCATAGCGGCGTTCAAGGACATCTTCAAGACCGGGCGCAAACCCATGCATTTGCAAACCGACGAAGGCACGGAATTCCCCAACAGACCGTTCGAACAGTTTCTGAAAGCCTAGAAGGTCTTTTTCTTCCATACTTACAACCAGACCAAGGCTTCCGTTGTGGAAAGGTTCAACAAGACATTCAAAGGCCTCATGTATAAATATTTCACCTATAAGAATACAAGGCGGTACATCGATGTTCTCCCGAAAATTGTGAGTGGTTACAATCGAGCCTATCACCGGAGTATAGAGAGAGCCCCCATTACCGTGACCCAACGCAATGAAGCCCAAGTCCGGCGTGTCTTGTACCCCAGGCAATCGCAGCGAACGACGAAGGAGGTGTTCAAGGTCGGGGACCCTGTACGGATCAGTAAAGTTAAAGGTCAATTTGAGAAAAGTTACTTGCCCAACTGGAGCGATGAGCACTTCCTGATTAAACGGCGCCTACCCCGACAGCAGCGAGTCTATGAACTGGAAGACCTTCAAGGGGAACCGTCGCTAGGGACGTTTTACGAGACGGAATTACAGCCTGTCGTAAAAACAAGGCAAGACTACTACACGGTGGAGCAGATTTTGAAAACGGAACGCCGACGTGGCAAACTGTTTCGTTTCGTCAAATGGCAAGGCTGGCCCAGTTTCTTCAATTCCTGGGTCGCTGCCAACCAGGTGAAACGACTACAAAGCCAGACACCACTGCCGTCATCCTTCATTCCACGTTCGACCATGGTGGTATGGACAAACAGCAGCTGCCTCTGAACACAGCGTCTCCCAAAACGCGCAAAGCGCAAGTGGGCTTTGTGGTGATATTGCTAACCCTGCTGAGTGTGTTGTACGGAGGTGTGTTTTACGACGTAGCCTATGTCAGCACTCTTCTTAACCAACTTAGAACTCCAGCCACCAGTCAAACCAGTCTACAGATAGCACCAGTCACCTCCGTATCGAGCCCAGTCATCACCACCACCACACCACGTGTACAAGCCACATCCAGCTCCACACCAAGTATACAGTCAACACCTACACCAAGTACACCCACTACGTCTGAAAACCCACCGGATTTCATCACTCGCAGTGAATAGACAACGACGACCGACGTTGTACCCACCACCACTCCAGTTCACTCGTACCGAATCTACAAGAGCGGGTTACCACGACAGCGGATACACCTCCAACCATGGACCCTCGGTGGCAGCATCCCTTCACTTGCGTCATCGCAGGACCGACGGGCTCCGGCAAAACGCACTTCGTCAGGAAGCTCCTTCAACACGCCGACAGCATGATCACCCCATCCATTGCCCGAGTCGTGTGGTGTTACGGAGAATGGCAGGGAGCGTATGCAGCAGTGCCCCACATCACGTTCGTGGAAGGCCTACCCAACCTGGCCGATTTGGAACCGGACACCTTGGTGGTTCTGGATGATCTCATGGCGGAGGCGGATGCGCGGGTCACCCAACTCTTTACCAAAGGCAGCCATCATCGACGGCTCAGCATCATCTACATTGTGCAGAATCTGTTCAGTAAAAACAAAGAACATAGGAACATCAGCTTAAATGCCCACTACCTGGTGGTCTTCAAAAACCCGAGAGATACCACTCAACTGCTGCATCTGGCGAGACAGATGTATCCCGGCCGCACACCGTTTGCGTTGGAAGATGCCACAACCCCTCAGCACGGGTATATGCTCTTCGACCTCAAGCAAGCCACCCCCGACCACCTTCGATTACGGACCGGCATCTTTCCCGGAGAGACCCACCACGTGTACATGCAAAAATAATGTAAACACATCCACAGTGGCTCTCTCAGCTGGAGTGTGTGTGTTTGATGATGGGGATAATAAAAAGAATTAATACCACATAATGGTTGACTTTGTCTCTGTTCGATATTGAAGAGGTAGCCCGCAAAAGGATAAAAAGAGCAGAGTTGTGGGTTCTAGCATTAGTTGTACGTGATGTCTGCGCGAGTACGGAAGCACGCCCCGACGCTCCGTGTATTGAAGACGGCCCCACCCGAGTTCGTCCGAACCATTGTACGCGGTGCGAACCCTGACCTTGTACGCGGTCTGTACGAGATCGGGTACAACCTGTTAAAAGGCAACGTACCACTGACTCCGGCTCAGAAGACCAAGTTGACCAAGCATAAGACAGGTCTCCGAACCCTAGTCCAGAAGCGAGTCTCTCAAACTCAAAAGAAAAAGGTGTTACAGAAAGGCGGCTTTCTCGGGGCCATCTTAGCACCGTTGGCCGCTTCCGTGTTGGGTCCAGTATTGGGTGGACTCTTCGGCCGACAATGAACCACACGAAAAAAATGGTCCTCGTCGAACCACGGCTCCTTCAAAAACTCCAATCGCCCTTCCCTGTCCCACCTACGGTGAAAACCATAAACACCCTCGATGAAGAGATGCAACAGATCTTACAAAGACCGGGGTTAAGCGACAGTGAGAAAGTACAACGGTACAATGAGACGCTTCAACGGTACATGACGTTCATGGACCAATACAAAACCCTCTCTACCCCAGCACCACCACCACCACCACCACCACCACCACCACGCGACATACCGCCGACCTCAGCACCGCTCCAACAGCCGCCATTACCAGGGGTACCACCCACAGCCCCACAGTGGGTGGAAGACGAAGTCCTGAAGAGTGTACCTGCATCGTTCAAGAAACAAGCTGGCCTGTATTACAACGGATGAAACAGAATGACTTGGAATGATAAAGGCGAACTACTGGTACAGAATCAGGTGGTCCCCGGTACCCACATGACGGATTTAGTGAATTACAAGCGTCTAGTCCGTCATTCATAATCCAGCCGTCGTCCATTAGAGAATATCCGCGTCCATAATCCAAAGACCTATTCCATTTTCCACATAACAGTATTAGCACCAAATTCAAAAGACAATCATAGTATAGATAAACATAGGCTTGTTTCCTGCAAGAGAGAAGCGGTCAACAGTTTTCAATGATGCCGGCAAGACATCATGATGTTCCAAAAATATCAAATCCGTATCGCTGATCAGTATTCTTAATCCATAATATTCGTTATAGAGTCGAATGACCTGATGCGTCAACGCAGGTCGCACACGGATCCTCGAGGATGGGAGGTCTTCGCTCAAGGCTTGAAAGACATGCATGTACCACAGGAAATGGTGGGGAACCCCCAGCGCTGGGCTTGGATGCAGCAATCTCCGAGTGGCCCACTACCTTCTTGGGAAGCCGAGTGGGAACCGGAGTCACCCCCCAAAACACCACAACAAAGGGCACCTTCTTTTCACGCCTTTAAAAAACCACCCTTGATCAAGACACCCCACATCTCCAGAGCCGTAACACGTAGCAAGTCACCGCGACGAACACGACGCCGGACACAACCGCCCAAGGCCTGGAACACCTATTAAAATCAACAGCAGCAGCAGGACAGCTCAGTCGCCATGTTTTACCTCACCCTACCCAGTAACAGTTCGCTGGATGTGTTTCCTGACAATACAAGCGTCTAGTCCGTCATTCATAATTCAGCCGTTGTCCATTAAAGAATATCCGCGTCCATAATCCAAAGACCTATTCCATATCCATACAACAACATTAGCACCAAATTAAAAAAAGACAATCATAGTATACATAAACATAGGCTAGTTTCCTGCAAGAGAGAAGCGGTCAACAGTTTTCAATGATGCCGAAATCATGATGTTCCAAAATGCTGGGTCTCATTCACTTGACGTACACGGGTCCATCCGAGGACCATGGCCAGATCCCGATGGATATGAAGTCTGGTATGTACGGACTCTCGGACGTAGTCGACAACCACATCGTGGGCGATATCAACACACCTCTGTTACGGGTGGTCTCCATTAAAAAGAAGTATGGAGATCAAGTCACCCACAGTTTCACCCATATGCTCTACCTACCCGTACGACAAACCGACATCAACACTATCACGGTGGATATAAGAGATGACACGGGACGACCGGTGGCATTCGAACGAGGAAAAGTGGTGCTGACACTTCATTTTCGACAAGCACGTGCTCCCCACTTTGTATAATGAAGGTGCCTTACGAGTGCGATGCACGCAGCTATATGGACTATTATGCCCAACAGGCCGGAGGTGGCCTTCCGGTCTTCAGTGGTGCACGCATGCAACGAGGATACGGGCTGGGAAACATACTCGGGAGCATCGTCAAAACGTTCCTGCCCTTGGTGACGCGTGAGGTGAAAGCAATCGGCAAACAAGCGGTAAGCAGTGGACTGCAAGCCGCCGGTGATGTCTTGGGTGGTACGGCACCCAAAGAAGCCTTGAAACGGCGGGCCAAAGAAGCGGGAGGCGTCTTGGTGGCCAAAGCACAACGCACCGTAGGGAATAAAAGACCTGCACCACCGAGACCCAGCGACGACGCACATCGAAGACCCAGGATATCTTTTCTTAAACATGTCCTTAATCCACGCAGAGTCCTGCCCCTCCACCAACAGTGAATTTGATTTGTGGACCGTCCCGCCCACACAGACCAGTGCCGAACAAGGATTATGGGTGGAGCATCACCCGCTCTCCAGCATCAACGAAACAGGACCCATCGAGTTCACCATCAGTAATGCGGATACGGCCTATGTGGATTTAGCCCATACATACTTGTATGTGAAAGCCAAGGTCGTCAATGGGGATGGCTCCATAATCGTGGACCAAGCAACGGTGGGCCCGACGAATCTCTGGCTGCACTCGATGTTTCAACAGGTGTATATATTTCTCAGCGACAAACTCATCAGTGACTCGACCAACACGTACCCCTATCGAACCGACATCGAGACGCTGTTGTCGTATGGACGAGAGGCTAAAAAATCTCAGCTGACAGCCGCTTTATTGTACAAGGACACAGCCGAGCACATGGGCGTAGAGAACGACAATGCGGGATATAACAAACGGAAGGCTTTGACCGCGAACGGCGTGTCGGTGGATCTCATGGGTCGACTGCACGCAGACATGTTCATGCAAGACCGGTACCTCTTGAACAAGATCCCCATCAAAATCCGACTGATACGGGCGCCTCCGACCTTCGCCTTGATGGCCACTAACGTAGAGGGGCATGCTGCTGACTATCAGATTGTCATCCAAGACGCAGTCCTGTATGTCCGAAAAGTGAGACCGAATCCAGCCGTTCAATTGGGACACCTTGGAAACAAAACCAGCCCAGTACCCTATCCGACGTGTGCAAACCAAAGTGTCCTCTGTGTCGGCTGGAAATATGAGCGCCAACAAAGAAAACCTGTTCCTGGGGGAACTACCCAAGCGATTGATCCTGGCCTGTGTGGAAAATACCAGTTTCAGCGGAGCCTACCCAGAGAACCCGTTTGACTTTAAACATTTCCGCATCAATTTTGTGGCCCTGCATGTGGATGGACAACAGGTCCCAGCCACGGCCTTAACACCGAACTTTGGGCGCGCGAATTTCATTCGAGCCTATCAGAGCATGTTTACAGCCACCGGTCAAATCAACCAGGACGAAGGGAATATGATCAGTCGGGAGGACTATGCGAACGGATACACGTTGTTCTGTTTCGATCTGACCCCCACCTTAGAGAACGACCATCAGCTGGCCCTCGCCAAGCAAGGCAATTTACGGTTGAAAATCCACTTTGCACGAGCCCTCCGGAGCACCGTCAATGTGATCTGCTACGCCAAAACATCATTCAAGTGGACAAGGCGCGCAACGTCCTGTGTGACTTCTCCATCTAACATGGATACAGACCAGATAACCACCGTGCTGGAGAATGACCCAGAGACACGTATGGTCTTTCAAGGGGTGTTTGCTCGAGATGTGTTCCCATTAGACCGTATGTATCCTGCTGCTTACGTTCTCAACACGGATCCGATGGATCGGCCCGGTGAACATTGGGTGGGCGCGTACTTGACAGAACAGCAGGGCGAATACTTTGACCCGTACGGCCTGCCACCCCTCCATCCCGATTTAACAGACTTCATGGATCAATTTCAAGCGTCTAGTCCGTCATTCATAATCCAGCCGTCGTCCATTAGAGAATATCCGCGTCCATAATCCAAAGACCTATTCCATATTCCATATAACAGTATTAGCACCAAATTCAAAAATACAATCATAGTATACATAAACATAGGCTTGTTTCCTGCAAGAGAGAAGCGGTCAACAGTTTTCAATGATGCCGGCAAGACATCATGATGTTCCAAAAATATCAAATCCGTATCGCTGATCAGTATTCTTAATCCATAATATTCGTTATAGAGTCGAATGACCTGATGCGTCAACGCAGGTCGCACACGGATCCTCGAGGATGGGAGGTCTTCGCTCAAGGCTTGAAAGACATGCATGTACCACAGGAAATGGTGGGGAACCCCCAGCGCTGGGCTTGGATGCAGCAATCTCCGAGTGGCCCACTACCTTCTTGGGAAGCCGAGTGGGAACCGGAGTCACCCCCCAAAACACCACAACAAAGGGCACCTTCTTTTCACGCCTTTAAAAAACCACCCTTGATCAAGACACCCCACATCTCCAGAGCCGTAACACGTAGCAAGTCACCGCGACGAACACGACGCCGGACACAACCGCCCAAGGCCTGGAACACCTATTAAAATCAACAGCAGCAGCAGGACAGCTCAGTCGCCATGTTTTACCTCACCCTACCCAGTAACAGTTCGCTGGATGTGTTTCCTGACAATACAAGCGTCTAGTCCGTCATTCATAATTCAGCCGTTGTCCATTAAAGAATATCCGCGTCCATAATCCAAAGACCTATTCCATATCCATACAACAACATTAGCACCAAATTAAAAAAAGACAATCATAGTATACATAAACATAGGCTAGTTTCCTGCAAGAGAGAAGCGGTCAACAGTTTTCAATGATGCCGAAATCATGATGTTCCAAAATGCTGGGTCTCATTCACTTGACGTACACGGGTCCATCCGAGGACCATGGCCAGATCCCGATGGATATGAAGTCTGGTATGTACGGACTCTCGGACGTAGTCGACAACCACATCGTGGGCGATATCAACACACCTCTGTTACGGGTGGTCTCCATTAAAAAGAAGTATGGAGATCAAGTCACCCACAGTTTCACCCATATGCTCTACCTACCCGTACGACAAACCGACATCAACACTATCACGGTGGATATAAGAGATGACACGGGACGACCGGTGGCATTCGAACGAGGAAAAGTGGTGCTGACACTTCATTTTCGACAAGCACGTGCTCCCCACTTTGTATAATGAAGGTGCCTTACGAGTGCGATGCACGCAGCTATATGGACTATTATGCCCAACAGGCCGGAGGTGGCCTTCCGGTCTTCAGTGGTGCACGCATGCAACGAGGATACGGGCTGGGAAACATACTCGGGAGCATCGTCAAAACGTTCCTGCCCTTGGTGACGCGTGAGGTGAAAGCAATCGGCAAACAAGCGGTAAGCAGTGGACTGCAAGCCGCCGGTGATGTCTTGGGTGGTACGGCACCCAAAGAAGCCTTGAAACGGCGGGCCAAAGAAGCGGGAGGCGTCTTGGTGGCCAAAGCACAACGCACCGTAGGGAATAAAAGACCTGCACCACCGAGACCCAGCGACGACGCACATCGAAGACCCAGGATATCTTTTCTTAAACATGTCCTTAATCCACGCAGAGTCCTGCCCCTCCACCAACAGTGAATTTGATTTGTGGACCGTCCCGCCCACACAGACCAGTGCCGAACAAGGATTATGGGTGGAGCATCACCCGCTCTCCAGCATCAACGAAACAGGACCCATCGAGTTCACCATCAGTAATGCGGATACGGCCTATGTGGATTTAGCCCATACATACTTGTATGTGAAAGCCAAGGTCGTCAATGGGGATGGCTCCATAATCGTGGACCAAGCAACGGTGGGCCCGACGAATCTCTGGCTGCACTCGATGTTTCAACAGGTGTATATATTTCTCAGCGACAAACTCATCAGTGACTCGACCAACACGTACCCCTATCGAACCGACATCGAGACGCTGTTGTCGTATGGACGAGAGGCTAAAAAATCTCAGCTGACAGCCGCTTTATTGTACAAGGACACAGCCGAGCACATGGGCGCAGAGAACGACAATGCGGGATATAGCAAACGGAAGGCTTTGACCGCGAACGGCGTCTCGGTGGATCTGATGGGTCGACTGCACGCAGACATCTTCATGCAAGACCGGTACCTCTTGAACAAGATCCCCATCAAAATCCGACTGATACAGGCGCCTCCGACCTTCGCCTTGATGGCCACTAACGTGGACGGGCATGCAGCTGACTATAAGATTGTCATCCAAGACGCAGTCCTGTATGTCCGAAAAGTGAAACCGAATCCAGCCGTTCAATTGGGACACCTTTGGAAACAAAACCAGCCAGTACCCTATCCGACGTGTGCAAACCAAAGTGTTCTCTGTGTCGGCTGGAAATATGAGCGCCAACAAAGAAAACCTGTTCCTGGGGGAACTACCCAAGCGATTGATCCTGGCCTGTGTGGAAAATACCAGTTTCAGCGGAGCCTACCCAGAGAACCCGTTTGACTTTAAACATTTCGGCATCAATTTTGTGGCCCTGCATGTGGATGGACAACAGGTCCCAGCCACGGCCTTAACACCGAACTTTGGGCGCGCGAATTTCATTCGAGCCTATCAGAGCATGTTTACAGCCACCGGTCAAATCAACCAGGACGAAGGGAATATGATCAGTCGGGAGGACTATGCGAACGGATACACGTTGTTCTGTTTCGATCTGACCCCCACCTTAGAGAACGACCATCAGCTGGCCCTCGCCAAGCAAGGCAATTTACGGTTGAAAATCCACTTTGCACGAGCCCTCCGGAGCACCGTCAATGTGATCTGCTACGCCGAGTTTGACAACATCATTCAAGTGGACAAGGCGCGCAACGTCCTGTGTGACTTCTCCATCTAACATGGATACAGACCAGATAACCACCGTGCTGGAGAATGACCCAGAGACACGTATGGTCTTTCAAGGGGTGTTTGCTCGAGATGTGTTCCCATTAGACCGTATGTATCCTGCTGCTTACGTTCTCAACACGGATCCGATGGATCGGCCCGGTGAACATTGGGTGGGCGCGTACTTGACAGAACAGCAGGGCGAATACTTTGACCCGTACGGCCTGCCACCCCTCCATCCCGATTTAACAGACTTCATGGATCAATTTCAAGCGTCTAGTCCGTCATTCATAATCCAGCCGTCGTCCATTAGAGAATATCCGCGTCCATAATCCAAAGACCTATTCCATATTCCATATAACAGTATTAGCACCAAATTCAAAAAACAATCATAGTATACATAAACATAGGCTTGTTTCCTGCAAGAGAGAAGCGGTCAACAGTTTTCAATGATGCCGGCAAGACATCATGATGTTCCAAAAATATCAAATCCGTATCGCTGATCAGTATTCTTAATCCATAATATTCGTGGTGTTGGAACAGTCAAACGTTGCAAAGCCTGACCAGTAGCGTGTGCGGACAATATTGCTTGTTTTACCTGTACCATCGATACCGGGGAAGAACCTTATCTACCATTGTACAGATGTTTGACGAGTACCCCAAGGCCGAGGATCGCGATGTACTCGTATATGACTGGGCCGCCCATCATTTCAATGTACACCCCCCGTTCTGGGTTTAAGTTCTTTCAATGTACAAGCCCCCTGTTATGGGCTTAAGTTCTTTCACGAAAAGCCCCCTGTTCTGGGCTTAAGTTCTATCGATTTCAATGTACAAGCCCCCTGTTCTGGGCTTCAGTTTTCACGTGGTTGTTCTCACGTTGTTGTTGTTGTTATTGTTGAATAAAAAAACAAAATGAGATCTCACCCAAAAAACCCTGTTTTGTGTGTTTTCTATATGAGCATAATGCATGAAGGCTATAACAGACATGTGGGGATTCGGTGAAACTGGCTTTGAACACCGTGGAGAAAGTAGCTAATCAGTGGTCTAGGATAATCCGAAATTCACCCGCGCACTTCCGGTGATACCGCGCAGGCATGCGGCCGGATAACCCGCGCGCGCTGCGGCCAGGGCGGACCGGGAAAACCCCGGATGGAAAATCCGGACCCTACGTCTAAGATGGTTGGTCAAACACACTGCCACGCATCCCCAAAATGCCTGCTTTCTATACTACGACCAGACTGCGCATGCGCAGACTCTTGATCACGGACGAACCATTAGCACAGTCGGATGCTCCTCCACGAGAGCTTCACGAGAGCTTCAAAATAAGACCTCAGACGACACCATCGGACCACTAGGCGCTCACCTAGACCCCAAAATGTCTATTTCCATACCCTTTTCCCACAATTCCTGCTTCGCATGCGCAGAGTGACGTCAGTTCCACGTCATACCCATCCCGTCGGATGCTCCTTCACGAATGCTTCCCATTGATACCTCATACGACTCCATCGGACCAATAGGGGCCCACCTAGACCCCAAAACGTCTATTTCCATACACTTTGTCTACTGCGCATGCGCAGAATGACGTCAGTTCCACGTCACACCCATTCCCTCGGATGCTGCTTCACGACTGCTTCACTTTGACACCTCACTCGATCCAATCGGTACACTAGGAACCCCTCTTGTCCCTGAAGATTGCCGGAGAATGCCGGAGAATTTGGGACTACTTTCTGTCCGCGGAGGCAGACCGCATCACCACCAGATCGCATCACCGCGGAAGAATACACACGCCCGATTCACGCAGACCGGAAGTGACGACACTGGCGCAGAACACTCCGGCGCACACCGCCACATGACCGCCACAAAATCGTCATACCTGCGCACAACACTACCGCACAAATAAGAAACAATATCCAGATATTAATACACAAAAACCTTAACCAATATTCTCCATCGATTTATAACCATCAAATATTATTGCCATGAGCATAACATATGCACATATTAATTTAAAAATTTACCCAGTCAGTCGTGCTGAATGAAAACTTCATTACAACTCCTTAGTTTAATACATATCCCAGAGCGGGAAACACCGCCCTGAGGACAACCCCAATTGTTACATAAACACATTACACCAACCAGAGAAAGCAATATTTCTCTCTACTTCATGCTTCAACCGAGAGAAATAATATAAACTTTCAATGGCATTTATTGTTACAAATGGGCACCCATGCCAAATTAGTTCTCTGTGTGATAGGGATCAAGGTAAGAGGGGATACCACTCTGATTTGGAGCATTTAAAGTCAGAATGGGGTCACTTTTGGGGTCAATTATTAAATAAGGCCGAAAAATGGGTAAAAATCGATTAAAACTTAATATTTACCGTACCGTTTGCTACGAATGGGTATCCAGGCTGAATTAGTTGTATGTAGTGTGAAGTTTGAGGTAGTGATAGATAACACGATAATTGTTAGAATTAAGGGCATTTTATGGTCGCTTTTGGGTCAAATGAGGTAAAAAAATTGCTAAAACTCAGTTATAAATTAATATCTACAATACTAATTGCAACTAATGGTATCCAAGACGAATTAGTTCCTGGCCGGCGGCAGGCATTTTTTTCTTGTATAGGTCATTTTCTAGTTTATTTGTAAACAATTTGTTGAATGAGTTGTTCCGATATAGCGCGGATATGCTCTGTCCGTTTGAGGGTGTGTGATATCGTTTATATGCATTGGGGTATCATAACGTTGTTGGAATGAATGGTAGTTTTCTACTGGTGTTTTTGTCAGAATCGCGTACGGTCCCAGCAGTACTACTAAATGTGTTAATTATTGGTGATTTGTTTATTTCATAAACAAATGGAGCCGGGTAGCCTACCAGAGAATTAAGGCGTTTTTGAGATCCTTGGCCGGTCGACCATCAGTATCATGCATATACTGCGTAATGCCCACATCCTTATTGGACAACATTTACCCAGTTGATAATTAATAGCACCTACCGTACCTTTCTTTTCTCACAACTTATGTGTGTTTCTTCTGTCAAGCCCCTTCCTTGTCACTTGTCTGACCCGATTCTGACAACAATTCCTACTTGTGTTGAATTGAATTGAATTTTATTCATCAACGATCAAAGGATACATGGGTAGTGACATGGTGCTGAATTACAGAAAGGTAGTTATATACAAATCAATAGCGTTACATAACATGCAATAAAATTGGCGGGAATAAAACCCCAAAGGGCTTGTTCTATCCCAATAGAAAGATATATCGTTATGTATATGTATATATATATCTATAAATATCTGTAACATAATGAACATAGTAATTTAGAAATAATAATAATTATAATTTGCTCTCTTCAGACTTAAATAAGCAATTCATTAAGACATTATTATATAATTGCCATCATGTAAGTCATATTGTGAACATTTCTATTTAGTTTTATAGTCATCATAATTTATTTTTCTTTTGATGTTATTTTTTTAATTTTTTTTGTGTTATCATTGAGCTGATATGGACTTATCCGTCGAAGCTTTGAGTGTACATATGATAGGCCTAGAGTTTGGGGTGCACATCATATATTTAAATGTTCCTATGAGGTTATGTTCCTTTGTATTTTATTTTATATTGCTTGGATCTTAATTGGCACTAAATGGTGTAGTTTGAATAAATGTATAGGGCTTTGCCAGCTATAGCTGACGTGGCCCAAAATTATGCCAATACAATAGGTTTTAACATACAAT
Organism: Hanleya hanleyi; assembly: GCA_036873755.1. NCBI lineage: Eukaryota > Metazoa > Mollusca > Polyplacophora > Lepidopleurida > Hanleyidae > Hanleya > Hanleya hanleyi. The sequence continues at coordinate 41,180 of JAVTVY010015550.1, forward strand.
CCATGGAGCGATAGCTCACGGCTCCAAGGAGAAAGAATGACCATGAACATAAAGTACCGGTACTTGTGTTAAACCCAAATAGTTGTATTTCAATTTCATTTCAATTTGCACCTGTTTTTTCTTTTTTTTGTTTTATCTGAAATTTGGTATATTCTAGAGATAGTCGTTTAATAATCTATTAGTTTATCAATCAGTCCCTGTGTTTGTTATTCAAAGAGTTTAAGTGTGTGTATACATTTGAGGTTGAATCAAGAGGTCCAACCTACAGCTGTTTTGGTTTCTGTTTTCTGTATATAGTAAAATCCATATTTATCAGCAACAGATGCATTTTATGACCCCTATGAGGGTCTCAAGGATGTAACACTCTCACTGATACCGTACCATTCTTGCTTGGCCTTTTTTAGAACGTATATTTAAAGCTTTCTGGGAAGCAAGTATATTTTACACAATTTTATCGTATCAGAAGACGTATTATGATGCAGTTTCATTGCAATACAGAAAAGATACAGGTTATGTCGACATTCGTTAAAAGCAACTTGGCCCTCGTAACCTAGAATCCGGGCACCTGATTCTGGTTTATTTGTACTCTCGAATCCATAACTTATATTGCTGGATTGGCACTAAGACATCCAAATTACACAAGTCTAACAAGCAGAACATTTTCTTTTTGAATCTTCTTTTAAAGGTTTATATATCATTGCCACAAATCCACTGTTTTGGGCTGTATCTCGTTGTTTCGACTCAGAGCTAACCTCGTGGTTGTTTTACCGCCATTTTGCTGACTGACAATTGGACTGCGAATCACTCTAAAAAGGTTACACCTAGATTTCATCGCATATTAAGGCAGTTATGGACGGGTAAGTAATTCGGTCGTATTTTTTTCTCCAGTCAGTCGAATCTGTGTGTGAATGACTTTTTTTCCAGGTTAAATATAATGATTTTCAGTCTCAGAAGAAGTCTGTTTACACGCTGCCATTTCCAATCCATCCGGAAACATTGACCAGGCTTTGTCTATTTTCAGAACAACGTGGTATCACAATCACATATAGATCTACAGTGTGTGACAACGCTAAAAGGTTTAACTTCCTGGCTTCCAACAACAACAACATCAACAACACTAGCTATGATCTGTCCACAACTGTACAACTTATATCATCATTTTGTTGTTGTTGTTTATCTGTAAATTCACTCTTAACTTGATGGGTATTTGCTACAAGAAAACATCACATGGTGCTATATTCCCAACATGCTGTTGTCATTCTCATCATTACAGATAATCACTGTCATAAATTATGACAGTGATTGAAATGAAGGCCGGGAAATAGAAATCATAATCATAATTTGGAGGGGGGGGTGGGGTGGCTAAGATTAATAGCTGCTTGTCTCACAGGGACTTGTCATTGGTAAGTTATTCTCTATGATACAATGACGTAACTGGGGGATTTTCCTCCCTCTGAAAAGCCTAATTTTAACACAGAAGTATATGGAAAAAACTTCGAAAAAGGCTAGTTCAGCTCTGATTTTAACACATAATTTGAATGGATGTACTATCTTTTACTGGTTTTTACTTCGCCAAGTTGTAGAAATTTATCTCAAGTATGAGAGAAGATTTTTAAGAAAAACCTGTTACGCTCCATTGAGGCCTAGGTTAAAAATCCCCCAGTTGCGCGGGTGGCGATCACGGCACTGTAATTGATAGAACAGCTGATCCTTTGTTTAGAGCCGCTGTTACTTCCGTTGTGTCGAAGAGAATTAATTATGATATTGATATACCCTTCTGCTACTCTACAATAGCAGGAGCATCTATGAATAATATGAATTAGGCAAAGCCTAGAAACGAGTGCAGCTTATGCGTAATCCATATCAATGATAAGAGACCCTCGTTAATGTAGAATAATTCTTTCGTTCGCATCTGACTTTGCCTAATTCATATCAATTTTTACTCAAAAGTGCTGTCATGTCTTACAACAAAAAAGATGACCGTCCTTTTGCAAAGCTCTACTCTCATCTGTGTATATAGTGACTGACAATCATATACTTGTACTTGCTATAGATGGCACCATAATCGTGTGTCACATATGAATTTGAGCTTTTTGTGACCCACCAAGTATCGGGATATAGCGGATGCTGATGTGATGGCCATCATGACATCTTGGCTTTAATCTCGAAAATGTTTTTTTTTTTCTTCATTGACTTTTCCTGACGGGGCTTAGAAGCTTTGTTTCTGTAATCATATATTCCCAAAGTGAAAAAAATCCTTGTCAGTGTGAAGATATTCTGCCTGTTTGCAAGAGGCTAATTCTCTGGTGCTGGATTCATATCTTGTTCTTTTACAGACTTCAGGTGGGGTTGGGGTCATGTTGCCGCTGTCCTGACATTGTGGCACTATAATAAGGAGTAGATATATGGACTGGTCTTCGTTGTAAACATTGGGGTAAATGGAGACGGTGACCCTATCTCCTGTCATTGACTGTAACAAGTGGATTACTCTTAGTCTCTACAAACGACCGTGATGTCATAATGCTATTAAATATTCATGGCATGGGCGCTCAGAACACCAAATTCAGTTGAAATACGTAAGATCCTATATAGCGACATGTACGATTGGGAAGCATTCTTAGGATATTAATTTATTAATATTGAGATCTCAAAACCAGAGCTAGCCTATCCGGTCCTGTCCTCCCTGTTTCTTAGAGTGGGCATTTTCCAGCGGAAAGCAACGCTTAGTGGCGAGGTTGATCTTGTGTTTTGACTTGTTGTGTCACTCCAAAATAACATGGCAAACGTCTATGAATCAACATCGAAGTTACCCATCTTGAAAAGGATTCATAATATGACAAGTCCTACTTGATCTTGTGTGATAATTTTTGGCAGAAAAGTTAGTCAATGCGCATATGATATGACCTACATTCAAGAGTAAAACCATCTTTATATCGTGATAAATACGACGACGTCTCAGATATATTTTCTGGGACAGACAGTAGAGGCAATTGTCACATACTCAACAAGTCTTATGTTGAAACTGAAGTTTGTTGAAAATCATTTTCGGCCACTCATGGCACATTTTGGCGTTTAGTGAGACTCAATTTTTTAGATTAGACCGAAACCGCAAGTTTCATGCAGACTATTCAGGTTGAGTTTGTAATTTCCAACTATTCAGATTGAGTTTTTAATTTCCATTAACTCTTTCCCTCTTAGACTTGTGGGGAATTTTCTCTATCTGACCCATAATAGATTTGTAATGGCGTAGGTCTTCAACTTATGGACACATTTCAATTTTCATACTTCTCCAGCGATGTAAAATATCCCGTTTTATGTCCCATGTCATGTGGAGAAATATTTACCAATGGTCTCCCATAGACCCATTCTCCGTAATTTGTTCACGTTTTGTATCAACATCAGCAACATTTATTCTAAAAATAAGTAATCTTGCAAGAAAATGTGTTGTATTTGCTTTCCGTCTGTTGGAAATCACGAAAAAGCGAAGAAATTGTCGCATTTTAGTTGCGTTTTGCAGCGTTCTGTTGTTCTTGTTCCGCTGCCATTCCTAGGTTGTCGTATACCATTCTAAAGCTAATTCTTCGTAGATTCGGGATTTGACAGAGACATAACGAGATGGCAGGTTTTGAACGAGCTAAAGCTGGAAAATCCCATATACTTCCTTTAAGGAGACTGAAGACGGTAACCTATATTTAGAAGGTGAAAATAAAACAGCATCACTGATTGGCCAAGGCTGACAAACTTTTTCATCATGCCCGGCGTGATTGGAGTACACTGTTTGTTTGCGCGTGGTCACCATGGCCACTGCAGCGTCAGCAAAAGCCAAAAAAGAATGGCGCATTAACATTTTATAACGGAGATGAACAGGTCCCGGGAAATTATGTAAAATAAACTCAGATGGGCAGATTTGACGAGTTGGTCATCAAGGTTAGATACTTCGGTAGTGTGTGCCCGCGTTACGTAAAATATTCAGGAATTTGGAAGTAGATTTTACTATTTTTCGCACGTTTGTCTTGGAGCACACGAAATAAATTTGTTGTCAAAACGCGCATTTTCCATCGATTATTTCTGTTTCTCTCTCGATTTCATTTTACCCTTACCATAAAACATACCAACAGTCCATATAGTCCATCTTCATTTTATCCAGCCAATTTCTACGTTCCCACTTCGAACCTGCCTTGATTTATCTGGACCCCTTCAATGTTCAAATAACTTATAAATAGACACGAGACGTCACTGACCTCGAAAGCATTTGAAATTCGAAATGGGTCGCACAAGAGCGTTATTGATTGGCTGACCTAAATTGTGGGCACCTTATTAGGAGGAAAGACGCCGCAAATAGAGGATGATGTCACTCTACGTGACTTCACTGACCTTCACTCGCAATCGATGTGTACGTTCTGATTGGTTCTTCTGCCGTCAGAAGGTGAAATTTACACCTCGGATTTTGAACACTGAAGGGGTCAGATAAATCAAGGCAGATTCGAAGTAGGAACGTAGAAATTGGCTGGATAAAATGAAGATGATATAGTCAGATTTATTGAAATTTTGGCTTTCTGAAAACGTATAGTTTTAATTAGGTTTTACTCAAAGTAAACGCCAAAAATTGCAAGAATAATCGACCACATGGGAACTCGAGTGACTCGTCAAAATCCGTCTTCATGAGTTAGGCGAACACTCGTCAAAACACGCTACATGAGGATCTACACAAGTCGTCAAAAGCCGCTTATATGAGGGAAAGAGTTAAAAAGCGAATCCGGTAGCCTAGATCAGTTGATCAGTTCTCTGTCGCAAACATGATGGGTATTCAACACTGAAAAGAAGACGATATTTTTCGAAGCCACGAAAAAAACGTGTACCCAGCAGTGTTTTCTGGTTGTGCAAGCCGTCCCTTGTATGAAACATCAGATTGCACTCATGCCGATAATTTTCATGCGCATCTTCAAAGATGGAACCAAAAATCGACGGAGAATCGGAGTTGTTTATTTGAGATCTTTGTTTCTCCACCTGTGCAGACGACATGAAGGCAAACTGCTCACAACAATATTGTAGTGTGTAGCCACTCTGCCATGGCAAAGGAAAGAGTACCATAAAATTTTAGTGAAATAAATATATATGGTGAAAGAGAATTGTTACTACACTATGTATTCTTCTAATTTCGTTTTTATTAGTCATTTCAAAGTGTGGTCATTTCAGTTGAACGCGTAATATAGGCAAAAAAATGTGGCAGCGTATTGTTTTCAAAAGCTCTGCTAGGAGTTTCGTAGCGATCACGTTTCAGCGGTGATTTCGGTTACCCTTCGTTTGCCACTGTTTTAGGCATTCTGATGTGAGGCGTGCGATCGCGCGCACGCACCATCACGCTCCTGAAAAATAATCCAGGTGTGTCTTTTCCACGCGCCTCGTCTTTTGCAAAAAAATAAAATGAAACCTGTATTCCCAGGCCTCGAAAATTGGTTCATTGACGTAACCAAAAAATCGGTTACGGTAATTTTGGATTACGTAACCTATCGTTCGGTTACGATGTTAATTTTTACGTAACCAATTGGTTTCGCAAAACGGTTACGTAATTATAATAGTGTGCCGTCAAACAGTACTGTACCACTCAACGAGATTGCAGTCAGAGTGACATATCTATGACTGTTCACAGCACGTGGTCAGCGACTGAACAGACAAATGGGTTAACTTACGGGAATGGGACACGTAAATCGCTTCCATTCATTCAGGATTGGCTATTGTGACTCCGGCTGTATAATTCATTCGCCATTTCCTTGTGATTTCATTAAAATCACGATTGAAAAAGCCTGAGATGTTGAACACGCCGCCTGGAAATTTAGAGACGGCGGGAGTGACAATGAGCAACAGTTAAACGCAAGCTCCGCGCTCCGTGGTAATTCCTCCGCGAGGAGCTCCGCATGCCACCTCTGCTGCTAGCTCCGTGCGGAGCTCCCCATGGAGCAACAACCTTGGAGCGAGGAAGCTTGCGGGTAACCCTTACATTCCAACTCCTTCAAGTATGGTAAAGCTGTTTCCTGGCCACTATTGGTTTATTACATAACAGTGCACCGGCCCTGAACCGAGGATAGGCAAAACAGTCTGTGCAAGCTGACAGACACATGCCTGCCACGTGGTAGTCTACACTGTGGACAGAAATTAGATGCAGACAGGGCCGAGTTCGCGACTTAGTTTCGCTTTTGAAACCTGCTGAAAGACACATGCCATGTGGTTAAAGTTAGCATAGTGGACAGACAGAGAAGAGGTTGGGACTTTTGTTACTAGAACATATGTACCAAAGCGCATTGACGTAACCGATTTTTCGTTCTGGCCATTTCGGATTTGCGTAACCGACACTCGAACGATCGTTTCGTTCGCGCCAAATTTCGAGGCCTGTATTCCTGCTCTTACAATTCCCCTTTCAATCTTCGTAAACTGTAATTCCCAGCAATCATACAGAGTCGTCTCCCTTAAGAAACACAGAAGTTACTTTACAACCCCGACCCCATAGTTTCTTTCATAACCAAATTCACCGAGTGGTTATACCATAGCAGAACCAAGCCATGCTGGGACGGAGTCACTGGGAACATGGTTTGTGTTATTACGTGACTTCTGTCCTGTCAATTAAGTATGGCGGGAAGTTGAGGAGTGCGACTGTCAACATGAAGGCGATCTGTTTCTATCTCTTGTTTCTTTCTCACCATATATCTGACTTCTGTTATGACAACTGTTGGATACAGTCGAGTTATCTACATTTGAGACTGCGATTTCTCTTGCAGCGGCTCCGATATTTCTCAGGGCGACGATGGGAAAACGTATGTGAACCACGTCATGTGGTGTTTAAAAAAAAATCTGCAAACGCACTCCTGAACATCTTTCAGGCATGTGATTTGGGGGGTGCTAATCGCACCCCTCGAGCTATGTCAGGCGTGTGTTTTTCACTCGCCTTCGTCTGTGCATATCAGAGTGCCTGCTGTTACCTTTCTGTGCGGAGAGTGCGCCGGTGTAGACAAGTGTGTAGACGATTTGATTGAACGATTTTTTTTTTGTGATATAAATTTTCTCGATACAGTAATTTAATGATTTAGATATTTATGGTGTAAATATGTCATCAATCCACTGCATTCTTATGTATTCTTGCTCTCATTCCGTGCTGCGCTATTGTTCAGGTATGGAGTAAATCTGTTGCCGCCATGTTTTCTTCCCAGTGTGACGAAAGAAATTTCGGCCTTAGTATGTTCGTGTTTCAGTTGTCCAAGTTGGAAAATGGTTATTAATATAATAATTGATAACTAACCAATGACAAGTCCCCCGTGGCTCGCCTCCCTCGTAGTGATGACAATACTCGAATGCCAATTTTGGCTGAACCCCCAGTGCCAGGGAACGAAATATATATTGATTTGTCGGACATGTCAGGCAAAAAAACGTACTGTCCGGTAAAATTGGTAACGCAGTTTATCAGCCTTGAATCTCTAGAAAATACAAAACCTGGTATGAGATCGCTTATAATCGCTTATAAAGGCAACCGGAGTAATGGCAGTTAAAAATCAATAGGTGTGACAAAAAACCCCAAAAGGTGTGACAAAAAGAACAACTTCGATTTAGTGACGCGGCAAGAATAGGTCCATCTCACTTTGCAATAGACTTCTCTTCTATGACCACATGCATGTTTTATGCAACTTCCGTGCATCCAGGCAGTCTTCAGATAATTAAATAGTGGTAAATTGACACAATCTGACCTGGTGCCCCCAAAAATTGGGTCGATTTCACTGATTCTCGATAAGCTGCTGTTTCATGACCACATGCATGTGTGATGTAAGTTTGGTGTACTTAGGCATACTTATTCTTGAGATATACGATGGTAACGGGAAAACAGAGACGTGCACATGTACATATATGATGACAATACCCCAAGGACAATTTTGGCTGTAGTCCTGTCTGATGTATGTCCAGTGTGATTTCAGTCATCTTCACAAGTCCAAGTATATCCTAAATCCTCGCAGAGGGGTTTACCTGGACATTTTTTTTTATTCGAATGAGTTCTTGAGTCGATGCCTCTTTTATCCAACCTCGTACATTTCATCTCCTGCGCTTGTTTTGAATTAGCATGTCGGTATCCAGATTTTGCTTTGACTTCCGATGTTGATTTCCGCCTGACATCAAAGTAGTTTGGCCTACGATGAAATACAAACCAGTTACATCTGATACCGCGCAGTGCTAGCTTAGCGCGTTCACAGAATGGTTTGATTTACAGAAAACCCCTTGATCTATTTATATCCAGAACTCATATGGGTAACTAACTAATCCAGTGTAAGATCGATCGATACACTGGCTCGCGAGGATGAAGTTCAGTAAGCATGGGCCTTACTTGGAATATGGTGGATATAAGCATCGGAAGATGAATGGACAAATTTGTCCCAGTGACCCAAACAAAAATTAGAGTTGGTAACAAGCGATTCATTGACAAAGTTTTACCTGGTGACCTAAACAAATATGGGTCAATCTCACTGATTTTCAATAGGTTTCTGCTCTGACTATATTCATGTGTAATGTAATTTTGGTATTTCAAGGCATAGTGATTCTTGAGATGTAGTGATAAAGAGAAATTGCAGACGGATGAACCTACGGACCTACATGACGACAATTTTCCAAGGCCAAATTTGCCTGTGGGGTAACAAATGATAATACTGTCCGTGTACTAGCTTCGCTATAAGGTGCCTTGATCATATTATCTGGCACTGTTTTTTATATAAGGCAGGTGCTTTGGTGTCCCCCAAGTCAATAAATGCATATGTGTACATATATACAGGGGTTATAGAAATCATTTTCATAGCTACCCGCAGCAAAATATTGAGTTTTTTAAATGTGAAAATTGAATTTATTTAAATTTTAGCAACCCTTCTTCGAAATCAAATTGAATATTTTTAGATTTTAGCATCCCTATGCTATTTCTGCTTAAATACCTACACAGGTGTTTGGTAAGCTAATAGCTGGGGATTGTTTTTAATGATCCATACATTAATTTTAAGTTTAGTTTTAAAATTGTTTTGCTTTTATTATTATAGATTATGAAAATCAACTTTTTAAATGAATACATAAGAAAAAATTATATGTAGAATATATAGAGTCAATCTTTCTAATAAGAGTATTTCCTTCTGTTTTGTGACATTAACAGGTTAAAACGAACTAAATGACGTCACTTCCGCCAAAGGTGGATGTTCGTGGTAAGCATATCCCGCATTAAATGCTCAGTTGTGTTATTACTGGATAATATCATAACTAACTTTTATTGTGTTTCGCTAACTTAGTAAGTGTCGATTAATTTCTGAAAAAATTGTGACATTCGCGACGACGATACCCACGTGACCCGCTCAGACGGTTGAAAAGTGCTCGTCTCAGAAGGCAGTTTACGTTCTCAAAAATCATTAGGTCATGAGTGTGGTTTGGTACATTTTACGTGAAGTGGGAGGAGTGGTAATCAAAAACATCAGTGTGTAGTTCCAGGCTAAAGTACAAGAAGGTCAGTTTTTCAGGGGCGAACTGAACCTGTTTAACCTGGAACGTAATGGGACAAAACTATACTTCATTGTTACCTGTATACAGATGTGACATAAAGACGGAGCTTGCTGATTCATATTTCATTCAGTCATCAATGTTTGGCAATATTATCTAATTGGAATAATCAGTATCGATGAAAATGCTGAGCAACTCGTGAGTTTCATACACATGGGGCCCTTTAGGGGAATCCTAGACGATAGACCCGAAATAGGTGTTTTTTATCAAAGTTTGTGTATTTCACCCGAGATATGGTGTTCTATATCCACGGCGATCGTAATTTTGCAGTTAATTTTTGTCTCGTCCCGTTAGAGGATGCTGAGAAGGGAAGTGCTAGATATCACAGTGGTATAATTACTAAAAATAACTCGAAAAACCCCCCCCCCCCCCCTCCCCTCCACAAGCTCGCAATTCCGGGCGGGAGGGAGGGTCATTAGGTTCCGCAGTTTGCTCTAATTATATTAAACAGATGAATATGGACAAAGATTTCAGTCGGAGACAATTTTACGTGAAATTTGCAACTGATCTCCCGACCAGTCAGCAAATTTACTCAAATTCCCAGGCTGAAATTTCACAAATTCGCTTCTATTTTAGCTCTCCGCGATCTACAAATCACATTTGACTGATGGAGTTATTTCCCTTGATATGCCTGCGATTACATCACTTTCTTTCTTAACTGTCATATAGGATGTGGTACACATATATGGGGAATTGTGCCCAGGTTACTCCCTAACTTAACCAGAAAGATGTTTTAGCGCATTAGGACTTATATAGTGTAGATGTCAAATTTCACTGATTGCAAAGATGGGGGGTGGGTTACAGAATTAGCTGCAAAATATTTATTCTTTGGAGCTTGGCTGAAATATTACCCTCGGTACTTCTTCAGATATTAACCTATCTGTGGTATCAAGAGTTTCAAAATTTTCATTCCTTTAGGTTAAAACGAACTAAATGACTTCACTTCCGCCAAAGGTGGATGTTCGTGGTAAGCATATCCCGCATTAAATGCTCAGTTGTGTTATTACTGGATAATATCATAACTAACTTTTATTGTGTTTCGCTAACTTAGTAAGTGTAGATTAATTTCTGAAAAAATTGTGACAGTCGCGAGCCTGTGTTCTTTTCAGGACACAATCAAACGACGATACCCACGTGACCAGCTCAGATGGTTGAAAAGTGCTCGTCTCAGAAGGCAGTTTACGTTCTCAAAAATCATTTGGTCATGAGTGTGGTTTGGTACATTTCACGTGAAGTGGGAGGAGTGGTAATCAAAAACATCAGTGTGTAGTTCCAGGTTAAAGTACAAGAAGGTCAGTTTTTCAGGGGCGAACTGAACCTGTTTAACCTGGAACGTAATGGGACAAAACTATACTTCATTGTTACCTACAAATGTGACATAAAGACGAAGCTTGCTGATTCATATTTCATTCAGCCATCAATGTTTGGCAATATTATATAATTGGAGTAATCGGTATCGATGAAAATGCTGAGCAACTCGTGAATTTCATACACATGACGCCCTTTAGGGGAATCCTAGACGATAGACCCGAAATAGGTGTTTTTTTATCAAAGTTTGTGTATTTCACCCGAGATATGGTGTTCTATATCCACGGCGATCGTAATTTTGCAGTTAATTTTTATCTCGTCCCGTTAGAGGATGCTGAGAATGGAAGTGCTAGATATCACAGTGGTATAATTACTAAAAATAACTCGAAAAACACCCCCCCCTCCCCTCCACAAGCTCGCAATTCCGGGCGGGCGGGAGGGTCATTAGGTTCCGCAGTTTGCTCTAATTATATGAAACAGATGAATATGGACAAAGATTTCAGTCGGAGACAATTTTACGTGAAATTTGCAACTGATCTCCCGACCAGTCAGCAAATTTACTCCAATTCCCAGGCTGAAATTTCACAAATTCGCTTCTATTTTAGCTCTCCGCGATCTACAAATCACATTTGACTGATGGAGTTATTTCCCTTGATATGCCTGCGATTACATCACCTTCTTTCTTAACTGTCATATAGGACGTGGTACACATATATGGGGAATTGTGCCCAGATTACTCCCTAATTTAACCAGAAAGATGTTTTAGCGCATTAGGACTTATATAGTGTAGATGTCAAATTTCACTGATTGCAAAGATGGGGGGTGGGTTACAGAATTAGCTGCAAAATATTTATTCTTTGGAGCTTGGCTAAAATATTACCCTCAGTACTTCTTCAGATATTAACCAATCTGTGGTGTCAAGAGTTTCAAAATTTTCATTCCTTTAGGTTAAAGCGAACTAAATGACGTCACTTCCGCCAAAGGTGGATGTTCGTGGTAAGCATATCCCGCATTAAATGCTCAGTTGTGTTATTACTGGATAATATCATAACTAACTTTTATTGTGTTTCGCTAACTTAGTAAGTGTCGATTAATTTCTGAAAAAATTGTGACAGTCCCGAGCCTGTGTTCTTTTCAGGGCACAATCAAACGACGATACCCACGTGACCAGCTCAGACGGTTGAAAACGGCTCATCTCAGAAGGCAGTTTACGTTATCAAAAATCAATTGGACATGAGTGTGGTTTGGTACATACCACGTGAAGTGGGAGGAGTGGTAATCAAAAACATCAGTGTGTAGTTCCTGGCTAAAGTTCAAGAAGGTCAGTTTTTCAGCGGCGAACTGAACCTGTTTAACCTGGAACGTAATGGGACAAAACTTTAGTTCATTATCCGTTTTTTCATCGTGGTAACCACGATGAAAAAAGAAAAATATTGAGTTTTGCAGAGAATTTCAAATTGAGTTTTGATAAAAAAAATTCAGTTTTGCGATTTTTGCCGTTTGCGCGCGAAGAGCGCACGAAGAAAATATTGAGTTTCCCACAATTTACCAGTTGTCAGTTGATATGTTGTCTCGCATGACCCGCCCACATCAATAGTTAGGAGATAAATAATGCCGTATGTATATCAATTATCAGTAATTTTTGACTGTAAAAAAAATAAGTAAGCAAATCCAAGTAAAACGAATGAGGTGGTCGCTTGCCGTCACAGCGCGGAGGCCACGAGTGGCAAAAGCCGCCATTTTGGTCCACATTCTTGGGGGAACCCCTGGCCTGATTTCAAAACGAGGCACAGTCCTTTTCCCGGCATGAATCTCTAGCGAGGATTCCCTCGTGTCAAACACACAGCAGTCAAGTTTTAACTCCGGCAGTTTTGATGGTCGCGTACCAAAGCCATTATTGTTTTAGTTAACGGGTCAGTTGTTTCCTCATCAACCAGTCGGCACATTGTGCCGAATTTAACCATTCATTTCTCTAGTGATACGCTTTTGGGCAAAGTGATCGAGCGCTTCACATCTTCACTCCCGACAACAACAACGACAATACAGGCTGTCGACCTGCACGTAACGAAATACTCGTACAGCCTAAGGACGATGGACATACAAAAGTTGTTGCCCTGGACAGAGAATCCCTATCTTCAGTCATTATAAAAGAATAAAAGAAGTTGAAAATTCGGGTAATAAATCCTGCAGTTATCTTTAATAGTGGTCACAAGTAAGAGTGATTTCCCAGGATTTCTATTTACAGAATGTGTGCGCTTTTGAGTTTTACTGTCTACCATAATTATTTATGTTATGTTTCAATTAAATTAAAGCAAACTTAAGATGTCTCTTTAGAGAATAATTATTTCATAAATGTTTTGTTATTTGCGCTGAAAACTTACCTCACTTCCACTCTTTGCATTTCTTGTCTACATGAAATATCACAGTAAGAATTTAAATGACACAGTTATCTCCCCTGCTAGTCACCTGATTGCATAGCTACCCACAATTCTACTTCCCTCTTGTTCTACTGCTTCGTAGGGCTGGAAGTAAACATTGTCAACTCCGTGAAAAAGTGCCTTTTCTAGCGAAACTACTCACAGTTGGATTACCTCAGATGTCTGATTTTCTGCAAGAAGTCCTTTGGGAAGTATTCTCTAAGTTATCAGCGTAAAAATGGCTCAAAATATGTCTCAAATGTCATGCATGTCTTGTGGAGGTGACAAGCCTAGTTATGACCTTCACTCAGTGTGTCCGCCATGCCGCCAGGGTAGAATCTGTACATGGGACACGGCCTGTGAAGAGTGTATTGTGTGGGCGCCCGGCATATTCCAGGTGTATCTGGCCGGTTCTCTGGCAGCTAACGAAGGAAATAGTGTTGTTATGCCTGCCAATCTCGCAAACGAGACATATGTAGCACAGTCTCCTCGTACTAATGTAGGCGAGGAGTCTAGGGGGTTTGTTAGTTCAGTAGCTGGGTCTTCATTAGTCAGCCTATTGGATGTAAATAAAGATAAACAAACGCCCCCCCCCGCTCACGATACTTCCATTTCAGGCCAGGTGAAGGGTCAATCAGGTAAGGGATCGACCCGGTTGGTACAAGTGGAAGGAGTAATCGAAGATATGGAATCTGGTACTACGACGACTGTGGAAGTGGAGATTCCTATTGAGCGGACGCCTGGATGTGACGATGAAGGGAAATCGGTGACGGACCCAGGCTTAGCGTGGGAAAGCCAGGGGACTCCGATCGCTCGATCTGAGTCAACTTATGATTATGAAAACCTGGGCAGCACCAGTGAGGAGCCTAATGTTAAATTTTCATTTGGGTCCGGGGTTGGGAAAATACCTTCCTCGACGCTGTCGAGGCATGGACTTCCCGGTCGCTCAGTTACGCCTTTAACTGCTGCTTCCGGTTTGTCTGAATTTTCTCAACCTGCTTCCGGTTACTCTGGTGGCCTTCCTCGTTCCCTTGCCGAGACGTTTGTGTCTACGAGCCTTCTGGGCCACCAGAGATTAAGGTTCCCGCAACAACGGCAGTATGGTATGTATTCAGGTACCCATAATATGTCAAATTTTTTGCCTGTGTCTGAGTTGCGTTATCAAGAACCCTCAATCAGACCAGTTCAAATTATGCGGCATCCGGTTGCTGGTCTACCTTCGCCCTTGCGTGGCTTAGGTCAGATATCTGCTTCCGGTGGTGTTCGAGGTACGGGACCGGGAATTTATCGTATGATGCGTCCTCCTATACGTGCTTCCGGTTTACGACCTCGTATGCCTGTTCACCGACCTTTACAGTGGCCGTGCTCACGTCCAGCTGGAGGGTCCTTGAGTGTGAACACACCTCGTCAGGCCTTGCTTCCGGTCCACTCTCAAGTGACTGATCCCACTTTGGCTGCCATACTGCGCGGTATGGAACAGCAACGTGAGGAAATGAAGGAATTGAGAGAGATGATGACCAGTCAATTCCGAAGTAGTACGCCACTGCTTCCGGTTTTGACTGAACAGTCTAGGAAACCGGAAGCTAATTTGTCGAGGACTATCCCTTCCAATACTCCCTCCTGGCAGGAAGCCCCGGAAGCTATGGAAGTGGATAGGGACCAGTACGGTAGATCTGAATTGAATGAACCTACCAATACTGATCCGGATGCTAGGAAATATTATGAACTTATTTCCGGCATCTATGACTTAATTCCTGATATGCAGCTTCCGGTCCCACATGCGGGGGATATTGAAACTGAATCAGGAGAGTCAAACCGGGTTACGAGGTCGGCTACCACGCTTCCGGCCTCAACTGCTATTCATTCTATCTGCCATTTATTCCATAGAACGTTAGCAGAACCCGCTACGCAGGAGGAACGTGCTATAAGGTTGAGACCAAAAGCTCGCTTCCGCCCTGCAGGATCTTCTGGTCCGTTCCCAGTACAGAAGCCAAACACACGAAGTTACGGCGTACATAACTCACCGTTTAGCTTCCGGTCTGCAGAGGTGAACGGCGACTTTCAGTATTTATGCTCTAGCAATACTAAAGTGCCTAGTAATCCGGATGTTCCTTGCACGAACAAACAGGCCGCAGTACTTGAGGAAACTGCTCGACAAGGAGTGGCGATTACGAATCACCTTGACTTGTTTCTTAAAGCCATAAAGGATGGTTTATTTTCGCTGTCGGGCGCGGAGAGTCAAGAACAGTTACAGGAGGGTATAAACCTCGTTCTTGACTACCAGAAGATTGCTTCCGGTGCTGTAGAAGATTTACTGGTACACAATGCCTATCTATCTTCTATGCTAGTGTATTTAAGGAGAAAGGCCTTCATTCCTTTTATGCATAGTTACACACCGGAAGCTGTAAAGAGGAGTCTACTAGAGACATCTACGGCTCCTTCTTTACTGTTTGGTGATGCTGTTGCCGAAGTTCGACCTGAAATGGATCGTATAGAGCATGACAGGTCAGTTGCTTCCGGTGCTTCGTCTAAAAGACCTATGGCTTCCGGGTCGGGTCCAAAGGCGAAGAAGGCTAAGAAGAACCCGCCTAGTTCCAAGGCTAATAAGGGTGCTTCCGGCCAACAGCATAACCAAGCGCCTACTTCTTTAGAGCCAAGAGTATCGACCTATGGCCATAAGAAGCAGGGTAAGAGGAAATCTAAGCAGTCAAAGAAGGATTCCTGATGTCTCGGGCCGTACCGGGTGGCTTCCGGTATGGCGGGAACACCGAGACATAACGTTTCCAGTTCCCCAGCAACTAGACCTTCCGGTAGGGGGAAGGCTGCAGTTGTTTTGGAGGAACTGGATAAGGATCGGGACGGAAGCGTGGGTCATTCGAACGATCAGATACGGCTATCGCCTATTGTTCGACACGCTTCCTCCCTTGACTACTCATCCCCTTCCGTCTCGTATACCATTACGAACGGGTCATCTATCAGCGATACAGTCCTCTGTGGACAAGCTGATAGAGAAGGCAGCTGTAATAGAGCTTCCGGTTTCGGACACGTCACCCGGGTTCTATTCGCCGGTCTTTCTGGTCCCCAAGAAAGACACGTCCGAGATGCGCATGGTTATAAACCTAAAGCGCCTCAACAAGGACTACCTCACTCCACCGCCACACTTCCGCATGGAGTCCTTCCGGTCTATCCGGTCGGTACTCGGACAAGGGGAATGGCTGACTTCTCTGGATTTAAGGGATGCATACCTGCATATCCCGATACATCCGGGGGACAGGAAGTACTTGAGATTCATGGTCGGCAAACGACGCTTCCAAATTCAAGTGCTTCCGTTCGGCCTATCCACTTCCCCTTGGGTGTTCACTCGAGTGTTTACACCAGTGGCACAATTCCTGCACAGTCTAGGTATAAAGTACCACTTTTATATCGACGACTCCCTGCTAAGGAATGCCTGCAAGGAGCAGTTAATCCTAGACACCCAGTTTGTCTTAAGGATGTTGACTTCTCTGGGATACATCCCACACGAAGAGAAATCAGAGCTGATTCCTTCACAAAGGCGCAAATTTCTGGGGGTGGAATACGATACGCTACGAGCTCTCGCCAAACCCCCAGAAGATCGATGGCTAAAGATAACGACGAAGATAACTCAGTTCCTCAAGTTATCTCAGGCCAGGGCTTTACACTTTGCTGCGATAATCGGCCTCTTGACGTCAACACAGGACGTAACACCAAGAGGGCGGTTGCAGCTTCGTCCCTTAATGATTTACTTCAATCATCAATGGGTCGAAAGGCAGTTGGATCCGTGGATACCTGTAACACCACTAGTCAAACAATGCCTCCAATGGTGGCTGGATCCACTCAACGTTATGCCAGGTGTGTCCCTACTTCCGTTTCGTCCGTCACATCACCTGTTCACGGACGCATCTATGGAAGGATGGGGAGCCCACCTCGAGTCCAAGTCGACATCCGGGTTATGGACAATCGAGGAATGCTCGTACCATATAAACGTGTTGGAGTTTATGGCAGTGACACATGCCATCCGCACGTGGGTGAGCGTATTGACCGACAAGAACCTGCTAGTTGCGACGGACAACACAACAGTCGTGTCCTATATCAACAAGCAGGGGGGGACGAGATCTCCGCAATTACAAAGCCAAGCGGAAATCCTTTTCGGTCTGTGTTGGGACAACAACATATCGGTGTTGGCCAGGCACATCCCGGGGGTACTGAACGTCTTAGCGGATTCGCTTTCTCGACGGAATCAGATAATTCCCACGGAGTGGCAGCTTCACCCAGACATACTAAAACAAATAGCTCATGTCTGGGAGATGCCACACATAGATCTGTTCGCCACTCGGCGCAACAATCTACTGCCCCTGTTCATGTCGCCGGTTCCGGATCCGTCGGCATATGCAGTGGACGCACTATCGCAGGACTGGACAAGGATGGTAGCATATGCGTTCCCTCCTCCAGCTATCCTAGCGAAGGTACTTCAGAAGATCCGCGAACACATGTGTGTCGTTTACCTGATTGTTCCGTGGTGGCCAGCAAGGCCGTGGTTCCCGGAACTATTGGATCTTCTGGTAGATGTACCAAGACAGCTTCCGGTATGGCACAATCTACTGCGCCAGCCCGGAACGTCGATATTCCACAGCCAGCCAGGACTGTTCCACTACCACGTGTGCAAGTGCTCAAGCAGCACTTCGCTCAGGCGGGATTTTCAGCGGAGGTTGGGCGCCGAATGGCACAATCTATTCGACCGTCCTCTTCCGCTGTATACAACTCAAAGTGGGCAATCTTCGATCTTTGGTGTGGAGAGAGGGATATTGATCCATCCTGCGCAACTATCCCTGAGATAGCAGAGTTTCTATTGTACCTGTTCAGGGATAGGGGCCTGGTGCCTGCTACGGTAGAAGGTTATAGAGCGGCCATTGCTCAACCTATTCTACTGGGTACTGGGATTAATCCCTCGACTGATCCAAACTTATCTGCACTAATCAAGTCATACAAGATAACTGGTCAGTCGGCTGTTCCGAAATTACCTAAGTGGGACTTAGCCTTAGTACTTCGGCAATTGGGAGAGCCACCTTTCGAGCCAATAGAAGCTATTGAGCTAAAATATTTATCATACAAAACTTCGTTTTTGTTGGCTCTTGCTTCAGCAGCTAGGGTGTCAGAGCTGCATGCGCCCGATAAAAGGAACATCAGACACTCTAGGAACTGGAGCAAGGTAGTTCTCACAACGGTTCCTGAGTTTGTGGCCAAGAATCAAGCCCTCTACGATTCCATATCTCGAGAGTTCACAATTCCAGCCTTATCTGATTTCCTTTCGTCCGGTCTTGAATCAGACATGTTAATGTGTCCGGTTCGGGCTCTTGCGTGTTACCTGAATCGTACAGAGGAGATCAGAGCGGGAAGGAGGCGTTTGTTTATCCCTTTCGATCCCAAAGCCAAGCAAGAAATAAGTAAAAACACTATCTCGAGTTGGCTCAAAAATACGATTCGGCTAGCGTACTCCACGGCTACTGATAGGCAAGCCGCGCTTGTAAACGTTTCGGGTCACGAGATTAGGGCATTAGCGGCATCATGGCCTCTATGGACCAACAGATCGGTGACAGACATTATGAGGGCGTGCTACTGGAGGTCAAACACGACATTTGCCTCCTACTATCTCCGGGACATGACGTTGGCATGTAGCGACCTCTATTCCATCGGCCCACTTGTGACCGCACAGCGGGTGTCAGGGGGACCGAGGCCAGCAATATAGCTACAAAAGTCCGGGCGTACAGTTGTAACCCTGCTTGCGGGTGAGTGCATTTTTTCTCTCGGCCCCTTTCGAAAAAAAGGGGGGGGCGTATATTGCATCTCAGCCTTGAAGTCAGAGTAGCAACAGAGGTTCCCTGTGTACTATAGGCATACAGGTTATTACTGTTGTATGATTTCATGGATCCTCTGTGAGGTAGAAGATCTATGATTTCTACTTTGAACTAGTCACTATGTATGGCATTTATCACTACCACGGATTGTATCAGTTTGCCCACCTACCTTACGGTGGCATTCTATGCAAAGAGTGGAAGTGAGGTAAGTTTCCAGCGCAAATAACAAAAAAATTTTACAAGTAAATTTTCTGTTATTAAGCTAAAACTTACCTCACTTCCAGTGATGCCCACCCAACCTCCCCGCTATGATACATCCAGACCATGTATCGCAGTGGAACAAGAAGGAAGTAGAATTGTGGGTAGCTATGCAATCAGGTGACTAGCAGGGGAGATAACTGTGTCATTTAAATTCTTACTGTGATATTTCCTGTAGACAAGAAATGCAAAGAGTGGAAGTGAGGTAAGTTTTAGCTTAATAACAGAAAATTTACTTGTAAAATTTTTTTTTTGTATACTGGAGTGTGTTACTCCATATCAGTAAATGATACTAGTAGCCGTATGGCATCCCATTCACTTAGAAATGTCATCATCACACAGATATTTGCACCTGTGTTTACACACCCATACAACATCTAACAATAAATAAATAGATAGATTAATTAGATAGATAAATAATGATTGTGCATGTTTGGTGTTACCTCCAGTTTACTGCCCCTGTGAAGGCTAAGAATGTCCGGTGGATACGAGTGTCCGGCTTCTATCTTTTAACCGAGCTAGCACATTTTTCTTCATATTGGAAGTAAGTGACTGTCCGTCCTTAGTTGCAATAGAAAAGGATATGAAAAGGGACACTATATCCCCAGGACACTCTTAGCCATCACACCCCTGCAAATAAACATTTATTCTTTAAATTACACCTGTGTTTTCTGTTAGAAAATAATTGTTCGGTGTAACCACCAGTTAACTGCCCCTGCAAGTAAACTCAAAAGGTACCAGATCATTCTGTTATTTAAGTCTGTTAGTGATATCATGTGATGCATTTTGAAACAGGTTTATAGAAAATGATAGAACATACAAGTACATATATGTCAGTAGATTACCAGACAGTCCAGTTTATTCACAGTTAGGGGTCACCAATAAAATGACCAGTCAGCATATCCCGTTAGTCATGTTAAGTTATGTCATGTCATTGTCCATATTAAAATAGTCATGAATAGTCGATGTGAATGGTGAGGGAGAGTGGCCTGCGGAGTGGAACAAAGGTGAGAGGATATGTGAGTGTGCAGGTTAATCCGGCTCCCTGTAGTGAGTGGCTGTGTCAGGCCTGGGCAGGACAGAAGCTGCTGGATTGCTTGCAAAACCACAGTCAATAATCACTTTGAGCTTAACCTGGTTCGTTAATGTACCCTACTCTGCTCAGTCATATCTACCTGTGAACTGACTTGGCAGTTACCTGTATAACCTTACTAATCAGTGTTAACATGAACTGAGAAGGACGTTTCGCAGGCTCTGTATACCAGGTGCGAACTGATATTTATGGCCTGGAATATTTACCTGTGCAAACTACAGATAAGGAAGACTGGTCTACGTGTGGCTTGTCTAGTACTTATTGATCTGAATAATCAGAGGTAAGATACATGTACATGTGATTGTATCATATATATTTAATCTGTGGTCCGCTGAAAGATGAGAAGGATTGACTTTTTATTCAGCAGTAAATATGTACTGCTAGAAGTGATAGTTTTTGTTTTTTTTTACAAGAAATTGTATTTCCACCATTGCTGTTGTTGTTCCGACTGTTCCTCCTTTTGCAACGGGAGGCACTTGTTCCAGTGCATGTACTAGATTACAGCTAGAGGGGATTTCCCTTTAGTTCAGTCGGTAGAGCGCTAGTGTGACAAGTAAAGGGACCCCAGTTCAAATCCTGAGACCATGTAAAAAGCTTCATCCTTTACACTTTCACCTTGGAGCACCTTCTTATAGAATACTGATAGTGTCTAAAAATCTTCATCCTTTACTACACTTTCACCTTGGAGCACCTTCTTATAGAATACTGATAGTGTCTAAAAATCTTCATCCTTTACTACACTTTCACCTTGGAGCACCTTCTTATAGAATACTGATAGTGTCTAAAAATCTCCATCCTTTACACTTTCACCTTGGAGCACCTTCTTATAGAATACTGATAGTGTCTAAAAATCTCCATCCTTTACACTTTCACCTTGGAGCACCTTCTTATAGAATACTGATAGTGGCTCATACTAAAGGACGGCGGAAAGGCAGGCCGCCGGCGGAAAGGACGGCGGTGGATAAAAACATATGTTACAAGGCTTGGCGGGGGATAATTTGTGCCTAGATGTATTACTTGTGTAAATTTATACCGATTTCATATATTTGCAGGTACCCACAACGTCGTATGGTCACATGGATGTCGGATAATACTGTGACGGCTAGCGAAAATCAAAATGGCGGCCGCCATTTGATTTTCGCTAGCCGTGACGGCCGTGAAGAATTATCCGACATTCATGTGACCATACGACGTTGTGGGTACCTGCAAATATATGAAATCGGTGTAAATTTACACAAGTAATACATCTAGGCACAAATTATCCCCCGCCAAGCCTTGTAACATATGTTTTTATCCACCGCCGTCCTTTCCGCCGGCGGCCTGCCTTTCCGCCGTCCTTTAGTATGAGCCACTGATAGTGTCTGAAAATCTCCATCCTTTACACTTTCACCTTGGAGCACCTTCTTATAGAATACTGATAGTGTCTAAAAATCTCCATCCTTTACATTGGTGTTGTGACGGACTGGTTCATGGAGCGTGGGGGCTGTGACAAGAGAAACTTGGTTGATTTCAGAAGGGGAGAAGATTTAGGCGCGGAGGAGTATAACGGGAGGCACTTGTTCCACTTTACACTTTTACCTAGGAGCACCCTCTAAGTAATAGCGGTATACAAGCTTGCAGTAACCCCACCACTATTACTAGGGTGGTATGAACAAACGAACTGACAATTTTATTTATATATCTTTTATGCTGTATAGACCCTTGTACCACAAAAGTATTGACCAGCTATATCTACGATTGTTTTAAATTAGTACCATAAGTAACATACCGAAGACATGCCCATCGCTATGTACACTGCATTTGTCAGTCCTGTTTATTTGTGTTTCTTGATTATAACATTTGTTTTTAATTGTAACTTTTTTTCTTCCTTTTGTCAGTCCTGCTTCACTTTTAAATGTACATGTATTCACGTTTTTAACCATTGTATGGCAGACCTCTCAATTTATAATTTTGTCAAGGCTTGAGATTTGAGTATATCCGCCCGGAAGATATGAGCTCCCGAAAAAATTCATTTCAGACAAAAAAAATTTCCATATAGATCTAACAGCTATTAAAGTGTAACTGTGGTACTTTTGCAAGTTTACGTCATATCCAAGATAATCTTTCAAATTATAGAATTTATACCTTTTTTCTTGTTTTATGACTCGAAGGCTGTAGTATCGAAGTATGACGTCGTTAACGTCATCTCTGACGTCAAAAGAGGCAGTGCAAATTTTTCTCTCATTGTCGAAATCTGCCTTTGAATCCTCCGAGAAAGAATACGAGTGAAATGTTGGGGAGAAAACTTGACTACGTTTTGTTATTCACATCACTGTCTTGAATATGGCATAAACTTACACAAGTTCCACGGTTACACTTTAATCTTTCACCCTTCATGATACATATGAATGAATACTTTCAGGACCAAGTCCAGGATATTGTTCTGCAATCTGGAGCAATTTTGAATGGTTGTGAGTTATTTTAGAAAAAAAATTGTGAAAATACTCGGATGCATGAGATTTCAATTTAACTGCATAAGAGCATGAGACAAGATGCCAAAGGCTCGAGTCTCACTCCGAATGTGTGAGAGTTGATAGGTATGATTGATAGGTACATGTATGATTGATAGGTTGATATGGTATTATTTGTGTAATAAATCCCATATGTATATATAGGTACAGATATTCTGCCATGACAGATATATCTTCTATGCTCATCCTTGCTTGTAATGTCTAGGTCAGGCAGATTGAAATGGGTGAACATTGTTCTCCAGTGACTTATAACCTCAGAGCCTGATGAAGACATTCAGTTTGGGCACCCATATACAACGAGGAATGTGGTAAGGCACTGTGAAATAGGCCATGGTGCGGGACTGCTGAAACCCATGGAAACTCGAGGAGAATTAAATGATCTAAAATACAGCCTGACAACTTGATATTTAGCAACAATACTTGCATTACTATTGGTTTCAGCATGTATGGAGAAGAATTTAAAAAAAAACATAATTTTTTTTTGCCCATTGCCCAATTGTGCACCCAAACCTTACTGCCTCCATCAGTATCATGTACATGTATGTGAAAAGCACAACTGGTCAGTCTGATGTCTTGTACAGATACTGCCATGAATGGAACCATACATTTATGTCACAGATATCAGCTCACAGGAGCAACTGGTCATGGTGTTAGCC